>CACRXK020000298.1:0-90803 GCA_902702795.2 Paramuricea clavata
TATTTGACTTTGTTTATTGTATGTACGTGATATGTATCAATTTCGTCATACTGCATAATGAGTTTCTAGAAACTTTAAGACAACCTTCTCTTGAAAATATTCCTATAAATCCGGAAAATGCGTATGAAAAAGTCATGATTTTCATTGATCTTTAAAATGGAGCCATAAAAACTCTATTGAATGTACTGGCAGCTCAATAAAAAACTAGCATTACGTAAAATTAGGGAGTTATTAGTACAGTATGAACAGCTTTTTATTACAGCAAATAATGACTGGTCATTTTAATTATTTAAAAAAGCATATTAAAAATCCCCTTTTGAGACGTGGTGCGTGTGCATTGAAAGAACGGATATTGTTCAAATAATTTCTTCGGTCGACTTTGAGCTTACCCACTTTTTACGCCATTTCCCTTGCTGAGCAAATTCGCGTGCGTGAGGTTTTATCCCCAGAAATGGATATCAAATATTAAAATCCAGGGGGATTAGTACTTTGCTTTTGCGCACTTGCTATAAACATGGACACTATACTAACAATTCTTCAATCGTCTAGAACAGAGAAGATGGCTGTGAAACTCAATAGGATAACAATATAACTCATTATAGTTTTCGAAAGTAAAGTTTTCGAAAAAGTATTATACGAACAGTTACACGATTATCTTGTTACAAATAACTTACTATCCCAACATCAATTCGGTTTTAGACGTAGTCACTCAACAGCATCCGCCCTTTTAGATAGCACAAATGAATGGTTTGTTAATATGGATCGTGGCTTTTTTAATATTGCAGTCTTTCTCGACTTGCAAAAGGCATTCGACACTATTAACCACGTTGTATTATTGAAAAAACTTGATTTTTATGGTTTAGAAACATCAGCTTTAAACCTCCTAAAATCGTATCTAGAAAACAGAACTCAAATGTGCTCTGTTAATGGCACACTTTCTCGTAAAAAATTAATTACATGTGGAGTCCCTCAAGGCTCAATTCTTGGTCCGCTCCTATTTTTGGTTTATTGCTGCCGCAGCGAGCGAGCCTGAAGCGAGCGAGCAAGGCAGCAGATCCTAATTTTGTTTTGTGGGTCGAAATCAAAATTTTCTATTTGGCGCATTGCATGACGGTACCAGTGAATTTTAACCGTGGTGCAGCGCGGTCAGGCATAAGGTAAACAGGCAATGTGATCATGTTTCATCTTTGGTCTTCTTTTATGGAAAGCCATAGCTGGCTTAAAGTGATCAAACGGCATTTTGTTGGGTGCTTTTAGCATTATACGGCGGTGCTTTTGGCATTATACACGGTGCTTTCGCCATTATACGCGGTGGTTCCAGTATTATACGCGGTGCTTTCACCATTTATATACGCGATGCTTTTGCAATTATACGCAGTGGTTCGAGCACTATATGCGGTGCTTTTAATATTATACGCGATGCTAGCTTTCATTCAACATTATTTCCATATTCTTTCCATGACATGTATATGATTTAACGATTGCTTAAATTTGGTATGTGCATGGTTGACAAATGCTTTTTGCCTATGGTCTGCAAGGACAATGACATGCTTTTCTGTGTATATACATGTAAATGAATATAACGCAGCGAATGCGCCAAACAGTATAAACGCGGCTGAAATATGATATTAAAATCTTAAATGTGCCGTATGATTTAATTATGTTTTAGGATTTACAAATGCTTTGTCATTTGTATTTATACTTGTACTGCATCACAAGGCAGTACGTACTGTAAGTGAAAAAACTCCACATGTGAGATTGTCTTGTATATATTTTTGCTTTCTTTGATAAACACTATTAAACACGCAAATTTTAATTAGTGAGACGCAATGTTAAGGCCTTCACAAAGGATGTCCGGCCAAATGATGGATTTTCAGACCCCCCTCCCCCCCCTTGTCCGGCATTGTCCGAATTAGTGACACCCCCTCCCCCCGGACATCCACCATGCCTCGCAAAAACTCACACAACCTTGTATATGTCAAGAGTAAAAAACTTTTTTTACTTTTAGAACTTTTTTATAACTATAAATGTGAATACAAAAATATATAAATTACTCATTAAAACAAATTCTAGTGTTAACCGCAGAGTCAAAATGCCAATTTCACAATGAGAAGGACTGCTCAAAATAGAGGGAAAAAGAAATTTGTTTTTGAATTTTTTAAAATTTCGGACATCCGGATTGCAAAAAATCCCCCCTCCCCCCTATGTCCGAGTTTGTCCTGATTTTCCAAACCCCCCTCCACCCCCCCTTGGCTCGGACATCCTTTGTGAATGGCCCCTAAATGTCACCTGCATGTCATTGTCATTGCCCTTTAACCCCTGGTCTAATTGGCCGCTTTTGAAAATATTGATCATGACGAACCGCACTGCCTTAATCATAGATTAAATGCAAACTTTGTGTTTTAAAAACGGGTTAGGATAAAACGCGGATACGGACGGACGGATGAATGACGGACGGACCGGACGGATGACATATATATGTCATTATATAGTCTGCGCGCAGCCGCGCAGGGTAGTTAGTGCCTTACGTCTTCGCTGGTTGTTATACTTTTAAATAATTTTGTATGTACCGAGAAATCAATATTCCGAGTATATAAATATATAAACTGGGATGTCACACTGATAGCTTGTTTACATTTCCTGGAGCATCATGAAATCTTATGTTTAACCACGGTGGTTTAATCCATTAGCTGGCAATGCGCCCTTTCCTTGTCGAGCGCCAGAAGATTTTACTCGTCAGTGGTATAGGGTACTGCCAGTAAATGGGTTAACAAAACTATCTGCCAATGGCTCTTGTTAATTCATCAGCACAGTAATGACCCCTACTTTAGTATTTACCCTGTCCAACGCCAGACGATTTTTAATACTCAGTCAGTGGTAGGGTACTGTCAATAAATGGGTTAACAAGGATAACAATAATTAGCCTGCATGGCAGGCGGTATTTCCCAGGCTTGCCCAATTTTAGGAACCGCCTGCCATGCAGGCTAAACAATAATAGGATGTTTCTGAAGGACTCGTTCAACACCCTAGGGTGACCCTGTAGTTTGTCTTTTGCTGTCAAAGGCAGCATTACTGCCCTGTGGGTAACCTAGTATTTATGATTTGCCAAACAGTTTGGAGTATTCATCAACAAGAATGTTTGCCGATGATACGACATTAACTGCATCTGGTAAATCAGTTGCTGATGTAGAAATGGCCATTAATTATGATCTTGCTAACGTAAAGCGGTGGCTATCTGCAAACAAACTATCCCTAAATCTTGTTAAAACTGAATACCTACTAATTGGATCTTGGCATAACGTCAACAATCTAGCCCTTGTTCCAAATGTGTTCGTTGGCGATGTACAAATTAAAAGAGTGAGAGAAACAAAAGCACTTGGAGTATGTATTGATGAATTTTTGTCATGGAATAAGCATATTGACAAAATTGCTAAGAAGGTTTCATCCGGAATTAGAGCGATCAGAAGACTCAAACCCTGTGTGGATCATAATACATTAATATGTGCTTATAACGCACTTATATTGCCCCACTTCGACTACTGCTGCGAAGTTTGGGATACTATTGGTATCACACTCTCTGATCGCCTCAAAAAATTACAAAATAGGGCTGCTAGAGTAATTACGGGTCGTAAAAACGAACACGGCCAATCTGAACTTGCTTTAAATGAACTAAACTGGAAAACATTGAAAGAACGCAGAACTCAATTTGTAGCAAGTCTCATGTACAAAATAACCCACGATCTAGCGCCCAAACAACTAATTGATATGTTTCAAAAGACGCCTTCGTCTCAACATTATAACTTACGAGGTTATGCCACAAATCTCTAGCTGCCCAAACCTAAGACCGAATATCTTAAAAAAGGTCTTAGTTATAGAGGAGCAAAATTGTGGAATGGCCTCTCAGATAGACTAAGAAATAAATGTTCTCTTATTCAATTTAACTTAAGTGTGCGGCACCTGGCCAGTTAGATAATGAGTTTATGAATTTTTTTTTTTTTTACATTTTATTTATTTGACCATAGTAGAGTAATTATAATTGTATAATTGTATTGTAATGTGTTAGTCTTGTATATATATTTATCCTAATTGAGTGTAACGTTTGTATTTTTAAACCTACGCCCCTCTTGGAAATCAGCTCTTGCTGTAGGGGTTAGCGTAGACAAGTAAAGTTTTTAATTACCTACTACTTATTATCCATGTTAGTCAACGTTTATTCATAATTCTGGTGTATTGTATTTTTGCCCAACTAACCAATAATAGCAATGTTTTAGGAAAGTTACCTATCTGTGACTGGAACAATAGGGTAAATTGGAAATTGCTATTGGTGGATTTGGCAAAATACTAATCAGTTATATTGTTATGATGTTATCCCAATGAGTTTCACAGCCATCTCCTCTTCAATAGCCTACGTCTAGAATAAAGATTGTTATCAGTTTACGGAGTGTCCATTATGTACCATTTAAAGCACGCGTAGGAGGGTTTTATCACATATAAAACACGACGCGTAGGGGAGTGTTTTATATGTGATAAAACACGACCACAAGTGCTTTAAATGGCTTCAAAAACGACTCATCTTATACGAGTTCATTGGCGAAGTAATTTTTAAAATAAACTTTGTCTAAACCGAAAAAATCAAAGCTAAAGTTTATGTAAATTAACATGATTTTTTATCACATATAAAACCACGACACGCTTATGATTTTTCTTTGTGTTTTCCTCCTGAATTATTAATGAGTTCTTGAATTTATGTTTTATAATCTCAGGTGACCTAAAACTATGAACTATATCGTCGGCTTTTTACCGTAGCCAAACTCTGGAAAAATTGCTTTGTTTTTTAATTTTTCTTCCAAAGGACTTGAAAACGGTGCGTCAAACGTCGGAAGGGGAATGGACACCATTTTGGATGAATTCACTGTGTCAAATTTTAAGCACAGTACTGTTTCAAGACACACTTTGAAGCAAGACGTAGATTGCGTGGATAAAAACGAAGGCAAAGTATAGGTCTTTAAAGCATGGAGAAAACTACGATGTTTCAAGCAAAAGGCCTTTCGTCGCGTAAAGTTCATTGGATTACCCAAAGGCGGCCCTTTTAGATCTTATTTACCCTCCGACCAAAGGACCCTTGGCTCACAACGTCGCATTTAGCTCTTTATATACTAGATTGCTCCAAAGATATTCTACTTTGCCTACGACAAACTAATTTAAGGTGGCTCGATACAATTTTCAAAAACTTCAGGTGTGTAAAAGTTTGACTGTTTTAAACGTCGTATTTTAAAGGGGAAGTCAAGTCCGTTCTGCGCATCGGTTCTGCGCATAACAATAGAGGGCCCTCTGAGGTAAACATTGCCCAAATTTTGAATGTTTCGAATTTTTCTGAACACAAACTCTATTTCATATTCATGTAGAAGCATAACGAACCAAAATGGTGTTAGATATTCAGACAGTACATCATATTTTAAAAAATACAGCAGTTCAAAATGTAAACAAACCGTTTGTTTACATTACGGACTTGACTTCCCCTTTAAGGTTTTATGAAGCAGATAACAGGATGATCATCTATTTTAATATTTTTTTCTTTCAAATTATGTCAGTTTTGGTAACATATAGCGTACGAAATTCACTCTAAAATAGCCTATTGCTTTGTCGGTGTAGGCGGCACGACTTTTCGATTTTCACTGACCGATAACTTTGATCCTGGTTCAAGGTTTTCAAATATTTAGAACCTCTTTAGCATTTTGAGTTATTTGGTCTACATGTCTTTGACATGCAACGTGCTTCCGCAACACGGGCGAGTCGCCAAGTCAAGCCATCTATTAACCTGAAATTCAGGCCTTAATTTTAAACTTCGGGTTAGTCATCTATGCACAGTAAGTATTTTCGTTAATATTCCCGCGGACACGAATGATCACGCGAGTTTGCTCATATAGCATGTTTTGTCAGTCGCGATTAAGGGATTTTGTGTGGATTAATATATCGAGCCACCTTAAACAAAAATGAGGTTGTTTTCATACACAGGGACCGGTTGTTTAAAAACACAGTTAAATCTAATGTTGTTGTTGTAAAATTCCGTCAATCACAATTACGTAATCCAAAGCGGTTAACCACTATTCAATTACAAAATCAATGGTCCCAGGGTGTAAAAAGGATGAATGCCTGCGTCCAAAATGAAAATGTATGAACTGGTAAGGATAAGAACTATGTTTTATATAAAGATGAATAATTTTATTTAAAATCCTCACAAATTAATTAGTTGTGAAATTCAACGTGGGCACCATTTCTCATTAAACCTCAATTCAACGTTCTTGCGTTTTCCATTTTCTCCCAGAATTGCTTTTGTTGGAATTATTTAGCTTCTTACTAAAAATAAATTCATATTTGCATGGGTTCGGCAGATAATCACGAGTTTGGCATGCTTATTAATTGGATGCAAGAATGCTGCTCAAAACAATGAAAACTGATATCATATTGTTTATACGGACATAAAGCTGGACTAGGTCTTTTGTATAAATGTATTCAAATGACGTTTCAAGCTAGGGTCTTTCGTCGGGAATTTAGAGGGTATAGTATTCAGTATTGCTGTACTTACAGTATTGCCGTACACTACCAACACTGGCAACGACAGTTCGAAAGTTACCTTATCCGCATAGTTGCGCGACTTGAAAGATTAATTTGGAGTTTCAAATATTGAATTAGAGGCCGATTACATGGAGCATTTTCAACCCCGAGGTTGAACTCAGCCCTGTTTACCGGGTTGAAATTTCAGCCCTGTCTGTAATACAAAACTCTATCTTTAGCTGGGTTGAAAGTTTTGTCATGTAATCGTTTCAACCCAGGCTGAAATTACTATGAGTTAATCGAGCATGCGTGGTAGTGACTATTTATTACAAGAAAACAAAATAAAAGCTTTTTTACTTCCGCAAATAGATGCCGAGAACGTATGGTATAACGTTTCAACCCCGGGGTTGAAATCGTCCATGTAATCGCAAAAAATTTCAAGCCGGTTAACAGGGCTGAGTTCGACCCCGGAGTTGAAAATGCTGCATGTAATCGGCCCCTTAAAGTGGTTTGAATCCTACATTTCTGATATGGAACAAGTGTGTTTTGTCAATGGGACGACGTCAACACCCAAAAAGATAGTCTGCGGAGTTCCTCAGGGATCTATATTAGGGCCATTATTGTTTTAACTTAACTTTACATTAATGATCTCCCAGTCTTGATAACACAACCCCGTGCTTATATGCCGATGGCACACACACAGATATTTTTTTCCGCTAAGAATTCTGCGGAACTTATTCTCAACTGACTTGAATAGCGATAAAAAAATTAGCCAATGGCTAACATGTAACAAATTACAGCATCATTCAACCAAAATCAAATTAATGTACGTAAATTGGTTCGCATGCATGCAAAGTGTAATATTTGTAGCGGCACACACGAATTGCAGTTAACGTTAAGTATGCTTTCCATTGGGTTGTTCGATTTATAAAGTCATTACTATAGCAATGTTTGTGTCGGTTTCATATTAGTTTTAAGCATGTATATACTAAAAGAATGTAAGTAAAGAATGGAAATAAGATCCTACCTTGAAATCACAGCGTATGTCTTCAGCGGCGTTATGCAGTATGTGGTTCAAGTCGAGCACCTGTAAGAATACCTTGAAATCACAGCGTATGTCTTCAGCGGCGTTATGCAGTATGTGGTTCAAGTCGAGCACCTGTAAGAAACTGAGGAATGTGCAGCTATTATACTCAATCTTATGGTACCGTCTCATAACCATTCGTGCGTTTCAATCAAGGCAAAGGTTTTTTGTAAATTTGAGTGGGAAACAGGACGTAACATCCGAAACTCGTTGCAACAGGTATTTTTGCATTATGTAAATGTATCAAGTGTGAATAAAGTTATGTGGCTACCTGCGTTCGTGTAAATCCATTCAATAAGCTGGCCTTGCTTAACATCTATAATACTATATATTTACAATAACTTGGAAAAAATCTGCGCTAACAAGTGGTGCACAATATTATGACTATGTTACAATCCCAACCACCCCCTGCAGCGAAAAGAGCGATTAGTCTCAAAATTGCTGCAGTCGATCTCTAATTGAATTTACTTTGAAGATGACCATCTAAGCAAAACTAAGTTTACTAGTTAATACTTTTGACAAAAGTCGATTAAATTTGCATCAGCGTTTTAGGGCAGAAAATGTTGTTTTTGTGCCTCTTAAGTAGTCTAACCCCCCAGAAGACAAGAAATTGCATTTCGGAGATACTAAAATTGTCGAAGACAATGGCAACGTTGACAATGGGCACGAGAGAATGGTCAGCAAACAAACAATTTGCGTCAATACACTTAATACGTGGGTTAATACACTTCTTATTATTGATTAACATTTTAAGAAGGGTAATTATATACAATTGATGAGGACATTCTTACTTAATTGATCACGATATTGCATAACAACCATAAATATTCTGCAATCGCTGGATTACTGTAGAATACAAACTGGACCAAGTGGTCTCGTGATCAACTTCAAATTACTTATTTGTTTTTGTGGATAATGTTAAATTAACATTCTTGCCATCTATTTTAATTTAAGTCTATGTGTGCATGTGAAGACAGGAATCCTTTATGAACACAAAACTTCCTACATTAAGAATTCAACTGCATGCTTGTAAATATATACTATGTACAATAAGATGACGCCAGTATAAGGGTATGGGTAATATCATCAGGATTGATGCATTGGGCATCTCATTTGCCAGGGTTATCTGCAGTTAACAATCAGACGAGTCCAACTCTGAAAAGACAATGCTTTGTTTTGCCATTCCTGTACACACTCAACTGTATTTACTGAATATGATGTACATCAAGACATGTTCCTTATTGCAAGACTGCAGCAAAAGCCGGAACTCAATCTTCTTCTCAACAGAGTCTGCAAATTCAACCTAAAACATGCAATGGATGAGTCAATATGAAGCGCCGTTTGTCATTGAAAGAAAAATTATAAATCATGCAAATGAAATAGTGCAACCTTTCCCTTGAAATGCTTAAAGTGCCTATATCAGGGTCAGGGAAATGATTTTTCCTGATAGTTTAGATGATTTTAAGAACATTTGCAATATATTTGACAAGACGAAAATTTCATCTTCATGGACTTTTTGGGCCTCAAAGTTGCGGATTTTGGCAAATTTTTGTGTTTGACCGTGAGATACAATTACTGGTAACTAGTTGTGTTGTGAGGCGGAAGTGACGTAGGAATGAGAAGACATGCTTTCAGAACAACAGGACATTTATAGTAAAACAGCAACATTGAAAACTTTATCCTTTTTAAAAACACGAGAAAAGAATATTTTATCGGTTTTTTGTTTATTTCGCTGAACGTCCATGGTTCAGAGATGCCACATAGGTGTGTAGCATATGGATGCTCCGACATTGCTAGCCAAAATGAAGGAATATCGCTGCACAATATTCCGTATGGGAATGACGATCGGCCAGAGGCAAAAAAAGCGAAGGAAAAGATAGGTTGACTTTGTGAAACAAAAGAGACTGAACTTCGAACCAACAGCTTCATCGAAGATATGCTCAAGACATTTTATGGCCGAAGGTTTTGTGAGACCATTCGCTGTTGGTTTGACGACTGAGAAACCAAAATTGAAACAGCTACTAAAGATAGACAACTTTGGTATCTGCGTGTATCCGACGATTTTAGTCTTGGGTGGCGATGAAATGAACCTTTATCCGCAAGAGATCGCCGATATTCTGTAAGTAATGCATTTAGTAATTATGTTTTTACTATTGCCAGTCGTCAGTCCTTAATTTCGTTCAATGTGAATATGTTATATAAGAATGCATAATAAATCGTGCTATATATATTCATTAAAATTATATGTATTCATTACCTAACAGGTAATAAATGCTAAGCGGCCAAGTACATTGCTAAAAGAGGAAGGTGAACCCTCCACCTCGGCTGAACAAGGTGAAACCTCAACAATGGCTGAAGTTTATACTGACAAAGGTGAACCATCTACTTGAGACGATGTGCAACTACAAAAGATGTCCAGAGGGAAATAAGTCTGGAAAAGTCAACCATTGATGCCTGGCACTTTAAGGATTGTCCTCGTAATAAAAAATAATTACAAAAAAATTTGACATTACACTCATTTGCAAACTACATACTAGCTGATTAAATTATACAGATGTATTAATTTTTTATGCATTGTTCAAATCCAGAGTGCACCCCCCCCCCCACAGGCACTTGCTCATTTTATGTTTCCCAGGGGTGGGTCATTTGAAAACCAACCTCAACCCAGTGGTGAGGCATTTGAAATCAATTAGGCCAAAAAATACCATGGTTTCCTACTATATGTTACAAAAACCTAGGAAGAGTAGGTCGGTTTTGAATTTTTTAATTTCATTTTTATGAGTTTTATACATCTATCACAAACCAGTGAGCTCTAAACACCAGGAACCCTGGTATTATTTTTTGGCCTTATAAAATTAATCCAAATCAGTTTTTGTATTGATCTCACTTCAAGTGTTTGCAAATGGGGGATATGCCTCGGACATCAGTCCCACTTCGGGGAACTTTCCACTTTTTTACCAATCTTGGAATTAACCCATTAAGTCGCATTGCGCCCTGATGCACCCTACATTATTATTTTACTCTGTCTAACGCCAGGCGATTTTACTCATCAAGGGGAGAGCGCTGGTGCTTAATGGGTTAACTGGCCTATCTGCCCATTTGTCTATTTAACCCATTGAGTTGCATTGCGCCCTGATGCACCCTACTTTATTATTTTACTCTTTCTAATGCCAGACGATTTTACTCGTCAAGGGGAGAGTGCTAGCGATTAATGGGTTAACAAGATTTATTTAAAATGTCAGAAGCCCTGGGGGTGGGCACTTTTGGATGCATAATATTATTATGATGATATCATTCCAACTCTTCATCATCCTCAAAACCTTTGAAGTCTTTTCCACCAAAAGCTTGTCTTATGGCATGATAACCACATGCTGGTAAAGGTATTCTTCTCTTTCCCAAGTATCCATAAACCAATTGTATATACTCTCCATAGGCAACACTTAGGAAATACCTATAATATAAGAAACTTTTCATGTAATATTTGTAATAGTTTTATATTAATGAAATTTTCTGATTGATAACAAATTGTGGGAATTTATCAGGGTTAAAAATGGCTATATTATATTGTTTAATAAATATATATATATATATATATATATATATATATATATATATATATATATATATATATATATATATATATATATATATATATATATATTACATATATGTGTCTTGTCTGTTTTCATCACCTTCCACGTTATACTTCCTGCCATCTATTTTTCGAAATTTACGCCCTCCAGAAGCGTTATGCAATTTGGCTCAGCACCTACTTCTTGTAAAACTAGTTCAGTCCCTAACGCTTCTAAGCAGCCTTCGATTTCATGGCAGCATTGAGCCTCTCTCATTTACCAGTAAATCGACTTTACATAGTTCGCATGTACACCTGAAATAAAAAGAAACACCATATAATATTCATTGTGATTTCTCAAACGAAAAAGGAAAATATTTTTACATGAGTGTCAACACTAGTGTTACCTCCTTCACAATAATGGAAGTAATTAGTATTCAAGCGAATGTATGTATGAAGTCATATCATCAATGACATCACCGGAAATACTTGCATAAAATATGAAGTATGAACGTTCAACTATTCCCGCATAAATTATGAAGTATGAACGTTCAGCTATTCCCGCATAAATTATGAAGTATGAACGTTCAATTGTATGTATCCGGTTTGTAAGCATTACGTAATTGTATTGCACATATCTATAAAAGAAACTGCGCGTTTATTCACTGTTATCATTGCATACTAAGCCTTTGAAAATGAATTTTTCACAAAATTTTGAGCAATCGAATTGGGCCAACAGCGTTCATGCAGACGAAGTTTCGTCCTCTGATTATAAAAGGCTTTTCAGTTTGTTAGAAGCTATATATGCAGAGGCTGTTGCTTGCGAAGTTGGTAAACTTGCTAAAGAGAGATGTTGTGGTTGTGAGTACGACCATCCGAGTCAACGCCAGCATGACTGTCTCATGTTATCAGAACAAGAGAGATGGCAATCGTATGGTTTGGAAGCCTTAGAGCGAGTGATTGTTAAGCGTATGGTTTGGAGGGAGTTTGTTGAGGCTATTAAAGTCACGATGTTACAGTATCATAAAGATGTTCTTGAGCACTTCGACAATTTAGAGAAAAGTCCTGATTCAACGTTTGTTTACTCGCTGATGGATCTTCGTGAAAACACCGAGGATAGTGAATTTGAGTCAATTTTGAATTATCTTTCATACTGGAAAGAGGACAAAATTTTAGACGAAATTTCTAGCTGGAAAGAGGATTGTCGTGATGACCCGCTTGAGCCTGGGGCTACGGTCTTTTTTTTCAATGCCCCCTAGTTTTAAGTATACTGTGAAAGCGACAGGTGAGCAATTTAGAAGTCATGAAGAAGATCATTATAAGGCATATGTGGAATATTTGAGAAGTAAACTTTGAGATTCAGTGTAAATATGTTAATAAACGAGTTTCGTTTTATTCTTTTTTGTAAAATTGGTGGTTCTTAAAAGAACCGGTGTTTTGTGTTTGTCTTTACTGTTGCAGCCACATCGCAAAGGCTTCGACTTCGACTTTTGCGCAGTGTTGATAAGCGTTGCTTTCCAGGTGGTTCCCGCAGGTTTCTAACCAGATCAGTTGATCAAATAGTTTTTCAGCTTTGGGACAATTAAAGCATTCCAAATTTACGGCCGGAATACGGAGACTCGCCAGCAAGTCCCTTTCGTAATGTCCGCCTTTGAAGGCAATTGTAGAGTTTGAATCTATCTGTATTTCACGGTAGAAATTCTCTACAATTGCCTGCAAGTCCGAAATTTGAAATGCTTTAGTGCCCCGTGGCACTCCAAACGGGAGTTTATGTATATTCTTCTGGACGAAGTTACACGTTCTCTTGTCTTTCTCGTTGAGCTCGTTCCAGTGTAAACCAATATCGAAAAAGAACGACGAGGCTTCAGGGTCTCCGACCTTTATGACTCCCAACTCCTTACAGAAAAATTTCCTTCCAATTTGAAATCCGTCCATGTCAAGGATCCCAACGATGTCTGCTTTACACTGCATGTTGACTGATTGATTGCGATGTGAATTAGATTGTTTGAAACACTATAATCTGCGTTCTTGCGTGCGATATAACTATCGCGTGTACAAAATGTTAATCCATGTGTTAATTTATGCATGCAGTCAACCAACGCGGTAGCTTTGGCAACAACATTTTGCTCTTAAAATCAGTGCGATTTATATAGGGACACTTCTCAAAGTGTCCCGCAAGCAAGTCCCGGGCGTCCCGTAGAAACGTCCCGTGCGTATGAGCACAAGCTCATAACTGCTCATGAGCACATGCTCATCTGCTCATAAAACTGCAATACTGCTCAATAGCAAGACATTTCTGCACAGTCAGTGCTAACGGAATGAGCTGCCAATTTTGCGGAAAGCAATTTAATCGTGGTTACAATCTACGAAGACACGAAAAGGAATACTGTCCCCTAGGTGCACAAGAAAGAAACATGTCTCAAACGGACTTGGATAGCCAGGAAAGGGATTTTCAAGACGACGTTTCGATAACTTCAACTGAAGTGTCTGAAATTTCGACGATGACTGATAATGAGTCAGAAACTGAAGAGGAAATGGATCCTTGGATACCGTTGATAGAAGAAGCAAAGCAAATAAGTAATATAGCATTTGAGGAAATGAAAGAAAGCCTTATCAACAGTGGTCTAGATGAACAATCCGCTAAGGACAAAGCTTACTCTAATATTCTTCCTAAACTCCAGAAGGAACTGGAAAATATTTATATGGAGCGTCTCGTGTGGATGAAACAGCTAAAGAAAGATCCAGTTCATAAGAAGATTATGCACACAAAAAATGCACTTGTGGAAAACGATGATTTTGATCCAGAAGAAGCGTTAGAAGCAGCTGTTGATATGAGAAAGTTTCTTATAAAAAGGCTTTTAAAGGGTCACAAATTTGATGAGGAGAATGATGATGATGATGAAGAGAATGATGATTAGACTCGATTAATAGGATTGAAGTCATGTATTCGAACAGTATTAGCACGTAAAAACATACCAGTATAGACCCAGCATGTAAATTGTGAGTCATTCAATAAATTGCTTTTTAATTACTTGTCTTTTCTTGTCATTTTTACATGGGTCAGGCGGGTACAAATCAAAATGGCAAAAACATGCGAATACGAAAATGTATACATTTGTGTACATAAATTTTGCAGTGGCTTCCACGAAAAATGTACACCCAGTCTTCGGGCCTAAACGGGTCTTATGAGCAGATGAGCATGTGCTCATGAGCAGTTATGAGCAGGTGCTCACACGTTCATGCAGGATGAGCATATGAGCATGTGCTCATGAGCAACTATGAGCATGTGCTCATACGCTCATCGCATAAGATTGTATACCCGACATGATTTTGAAAATCTAACAGCGCAAGATGCCTTTGCGTCACTCAGATAAATACGTCTTTCTTCACTTGATGGTGAATGTCTGCCAAATGATTTGATAATTTGCAAAGGTTTTTCTTTCCGCACAGCAGACAGTCTTTACGCGTTCGCGGCATCGAGCGAAATTATTCCTTTTATCAAACGGGACGCAGGGACATTGCTACGGGACGCCCGGGACTTGCTTGCGGGACACTTTGAGTGTGTCCCTATGTGCGGGACGCACGGGACGTCCTCACGGGACGCATTTTAACGTGTCCTTGCGTCCCGTAAGACTGTTCTTATGGCTAGACCCATATAGGTTACATAAAACGAAATCAAACGCCATGAACACATTGTTCTATTTACCAGTTACATGATGTCTTTTCAATATAACACTACGCATCAGTTGCTTCAGTATCCGACCTTGAAGTCAGCACTGTCTGCTCTTTTGATTCTGTTATTGTTGAAGGTAAATTTTCTGGGAGAACCAACCGCTTTTCAATGGGTCCATAATTCTTAATTGTCTTGCTATTGTACCCCATTTGAAAATGGCCCTCCAGATTTAAATCATTACGACCAAAGCTAATGCCAAATCTGAACATTTTCTGTCTATTATGATCCTTGTTTCTCTTGACTTTATCATCAGTCCTACTATAGCAAGTGCCCATGGTTAAAATAGATACTGATACTGCAAGCAACAGCATGGAATAAAGAAAAAGCCAACAACACAATACGTTTTAAAATTATATATTTCTTAAATACATTATATGGTTGAATTGTATTTTAATTTACAAACACAGCTAATGTAGTCCATGAGATTGTTTAGAGGAACAGTTCTTTCGAACTCAGAATATATTTGATGCCAAACAAAACATGATATGTCAAAACGTTTTTCAAAATAATCTCTTTGTGTTTCTGATGGTTCAGGATACTTTAACATCTTGCATGCTTCAACGATTGCTTGCCACATCACTTCATGATTCAGCATTGCCAGAGCCTGTTCAGCGTAATTCATCCAGCGCTCTTTTTCATCTAAACATTCAATCCGCTGTCCAAACCAGGACCATTGATTACCATCAATTTCATCTTGATTTATGCGTGTCTCCTCTTCCAGTTTCTGAATTTGACGGTATACGATCTCCGTAAACACGAAATCAGTAAGTTTTTCAGGAGTGAACAACTCATAGTCAATTTCATCCACATACATTTGTCTGAACAAGTGTGCCATAATTTTCTTCACGTTTTCTTTTGAGTGACGCAAAGGCATCTTGCACTGTTAGATTTTCAAAATCATGTCGGGTATACAATCTTATGCGATGAGCGTATGAGCACATGCTCATAGTTGCTCATGAGCACATGCTCACATGCTCATCCTGCATGAACGTGTGAGCACCTGCTCATAACTGCTCATGAGCACATGCTCATCTGCTCATAAGACCCGTTTAGTCCCGAAGACTGGGTGTACATTTTTCGTGGAAGCCACTGCAAAGTTTATGTACACAAATGTATACATTTTCGTATTCGCATGTTTTTTCCATTTTGATTTGCACCCGCCTGACCCATGTAAAAATGACAAGAAAAGACAAGTAATTAAAAAGCAATTTATTGAATGACTCACAATTTACATGCTGGGTCTATACTTGTATGTTTTTACGTGCTAATACTGTTCGAATACATGACTTCAATCCTATTAATCGAGTCTAATCATCATTCTCTTCATCATCATCATCATTCTCCTCATCAAATTTGTGACCCTTTAAAAGCCTTTTTATAAGAAACTTTCTCATATCAACAGCTGCTTCTAACGCTTCTTCTGGATCAAAATCATCGTTTTCCACAAGTGCATTTTTTGTGTGCATAATCTTCTTATGAACTGGATCTTTCTTTAGCTGTTTCATCCACACGAGACGCTCCATATAAATATTTTCCAGTTCCTTCTGGAGTTTAGGAAGAATATTAGAGTAAGCTTTGTCCTTAGCGGATTGTTCATCTAGACCACTGTTGATAAGGCTTTCTTTCATTTCCTCAAATGCTATATTACTTATTTGCTTTGCTTCTTCTATTAACGGTATCCAAGGATCCATTTCCTCTTCAGTTTCTGACTCATTATCAGTCATCGTCGAAATTTCAGACACTTCAGTTGAAGTTATCGAAACGTCGTCTTGAAAATCCCTTTCCTGGCTATCCAAGTCCGTTTGAGACATGTTTCTTTCTTGTGCACCTAGGGGACAGTATTCCTTTTCGGGTCTTCGTAGATTGTAACCACGATTAAATTGCTTTCCGCAAAATTGGCAGCTCATTCCGTTAGCACTGACTGTGCAGAAATGTCTTGCTATTGAGCAGTATTGCAGTTTTATGAGCAGATGAGCATGTGCTCATGAGCAGTTATGAGCTTGTGCTCATACGCACGGGACGTTTCTACGGGACGCCCGGGATTTGCTTATGGGACACTTTGAGAAGTGTCCCTATATAAATCGCACTGATTTTAAGAGCAAAATGTTGTTGCCAAAGCTACCGCGTTGGTTGACTGCATGCATAAATTAACACATGGATTAACATTTTGTACACACGATAGTTATATCGCACGCAAGAACGCAGATTATAGTGTTTCAAACAATCTAATTCACATCACAATCAATCAGTCAACATGCAGTGTAAAGCAGACATCGTTGGGATCCTTGACATGGACGGATTTCAAATTGGAAGGAAATTTTTCTGTAAGGAGTTGGGAGTCATAAAGGTCGGAGACCCTTGTTACATGATAGCAATTATTATGTATATATTTTATAACATTTTATATTATACATTTACATTTTACTATATATATTATATCATAGTTTAGTTATATTATATTTACTTTAAAGAATTTACCTATGGGAAATTGTTTTACGCATGGGAATTTCTTTTAACTTAGTCATGCATGAGCAAGCAAATATTTAGTTACCACAAGTGCGTAATGGACGGGAACGGTTACCGCAAGAAGATTGTAAAAATCTTCCCACGAAATGACACTGCAAGAATAAAACGTTCCTCTCTGAACATATATAAGGGAGAGCACAACTCTTATGCATTATTCATTCAATAGGCCTCAGCGCCTCAGTTACATTATTCATAGGCCTCAGCGCCTTACGTGAATATCATTTTGGAAAAGCTATTATAAAGAAGATTGTTAAGGAAAGATTGTTACAAGTTATATACGAAAGAGTATTGAAGTTAAAAAGCGACGTTACGTGAAGAAGACGAAAGAGTTGTGCTCAGTCAGACAGAAAAGAGATAAGTTGAACTGATATAGTTTTAATTATATAGTAATTGGATATAGTATTATAAAGACGCTACTTTAATATAGCAAGTTAAAGAAATAAATAGTTAGATAAACGTAACTGACTCACACTGATTCTTTGTTGCGAGAGAAATCGAACCAAAACGCGGGAAATATTAATATTAAGGACGACGCTCGTAACAAAATGGGGGCCCGCCCGGGAAACAACTGAATCTAAAGATTGAATCTGAATTGAATTGAGTTCTATTGAGAGATATTAGTAAGAAATAGAATTTTATTATTGAGATCGAATTTCAAGTAATTGACACAAAAGTCAAAGTTCAAAGCAAAATTTAAGAAAATTGGTTTGGAAGAGAAAAATAAATTAAAGTCTAAAGTAGCGAAATTTTACAGTTATTCAGTGTGATCCAGTTATATTGGGAATAATGTCGCACAGGGCGAAAAAACAGATTTGCACTAGGCTTTGCAACCCGGTGCAAAGGTGCCATTGCCGTAATCGCATCAAATTTGCAAGGTTGCAAATATTTTGGCAAATTTAGAAACCAAATTATGGACGAAAATACCCACAAATTCACTTGTGCAAATGAAAGGTAATTTGAGCCAAATTTATCCTATACCCATTCCCTCTCAAAAAAGAGAATTGTATTTACCAATATGAGGGTAAACATTTATTTACCAATTTGCTTTCCAAATTTGAACAATATTTGCACAATAGCAAATTTGATGCGATTACGGCAATGGCACCTTTGCAGGGGGTTGCAAAGTTGGAGCAAATCTATTTTTTCGTCCTGTGTCGGAGTTTAAGCCTGAAGAGTTTATGTTGGAACCTACCGAGGAAAAATTTGAAAATCTAAGGAAAGATGATCTGATTGCATTAAGCAAACATTTAAACAAGGAGATTAAAAGTCACATGCGAAAGCGCGAAATACAAGAAATAATTATGGAACACTTAGTCCAACAAGAGACATTCGAACAGTCTGCTTTAGAGAAATATAAAAATACGCAAACTCAGAATTCAGAAACAATAAGCGATAGTCAAGTAACTTTAACCGAGGAAAATAATAGGGATGAGTTAGAAAGAGAGAGGAGACAGTGGCAAAGAGAGCAAGAAGATAGACAATGGCAGAGAGAGCAAGAACAGAGAAAGTGGCAAAGAGAGCAAATGGAAATGGAAAGAGAAAGAGGGGAGAGAGAGTTTAAATTAAAACAACAGGAATTAGAGATAGAACTAAAAAAGTTAGAAATACAAGCTCAGGCTGATAGGTTTTCAGGAACTAGTAAAAGTTCCGTTTTCGATTTTACAAAACATATTAGAATGGTTCCACCTTTCCAGGAGCGGGAAGTTGACAAGTATTTTTTACATTTTGAAAAAGTAGCCAAAAACTGTGCATGGCCAAAAGAAAATTGGACTATGTTGCTTCAAAGCGTGTTGACGGGTAAAGCTCGTAATGTTTATTCGGAACTTTCGGCTGAATTGTCTAGTGATTATGACACTGTCAAGGAATTCATCCTAAAAGGATACGAGTTGGTCCCCGAAGCTTATCGTCAAAAATTTCGGAACCTTGAGAAAAACATAAACAAGACTTACGTTCAGTTTGCGCAAGAGAAGGAACAACTTTTTGATCGCTGGTGTCTTTCGGAAGACATAAATAAAGAGTACAAACGTTTACGCGAATTAATGCTTCTTGAGGAATTTAAGAGGTGCATCAATAATGACATACGTACGTTTATAAACGAACAGAAGCCAAAAGATTTGACAGCCGCCGCTCGCTTGGCAGACGAATATTCTCTTACACACAAATTTTCTACCAATAAAACACAAACTCAGTCTTTTTCTCGCGGCAACAACAATTCAAATTCTGAAGGACGACAACCACCTAGGAATTTTCCTCGCAGTTATCCGGAAAACTTAAACGGTCTAAATAACGGTAGATTTGAGAAACAAAAGTTTCACGATCAAAATTTTAATAACAGACCTCGTTACATACCACCGCATCTTAGGCCGCCGGAACAGAAAACACCATTTAAACCCTTAACCTGTGGGTACTGCCGAGGCGAGGGACACACAATGACAAATTGTTTCAAACTGAAAAATAAAGAAGCAAAAGGACAGCAACATCCAAAACCGACTGGCTTACTGTCTAACGATTCAAATAACAACGACCGGCCATCTGTTTCTGATCAAAACCCATTTGACCACGTTGACCCCATTATGAAAGTATTTCAACCATTTGTATTTGACGGCTCAGTTTCTTTTCAGAATGATGAATCGGCGATTTCACAAATTAAGATACTAAGAGACACGGGTGCCTCTCAGTCTTTGGTCTTGACCAACACCCTTCCCTTTTCCAAAGGATCCTACTCAGGGAAAAATGCTTTAATAAAAGGAATTGATGCCCAAAAGTATACGTCAGTTCCATTGCACAATATAAACTTACAGTCGAAATTAGTTTCAGGGGAAGTCCAAATAGGCATTATAGACTCCCTACCGTTTGACGGAATTCATTTAATACTTGGAAATGATCTTGCAGGAAGTAAAGTTAATGTTGATCCGATTTTGAGCGATAAGCCGATTATTTCCCAAAGTCCTGATCCTATTGAGGACATTATACCAAATTTATATCCATCGTGTGCCGTTACAAGAGCAATGGGCAAAAGACAACAATTAGGTTTAGAGGATGCGGATGAGAACAATATTTCGGATACGTTTCTTCCTAAGTTATTTGAAAATTCCGAAAACAATGAAAAATTTTCAACATCAAATCTCATCACCGAGCAACAAAATGATCCTGATATTTCAGTATTGATTCAAACCGCTCCAGACGAGGCTGACGCAGCAAAGGATCCCATTTGTTACTTTATGAAAAACGGTATTTTAATGAGAAAATGGCGACCTTCCACTGTCCCAGTAAATGAAGAATGGCTAGTTCGATACCAAATTGTGATACCTAAAACATATCGACCCGAAGTTCTCAGTTTGGCTCATGAAACACCACTGTCTGGTCATTTAGGAATAAATAAAACGTACCAAAAAATCATTACTCATTTTTACTGGACTGGTATTCGAAAAGATGTGGTCGAATTTTGTAAAACTTGCCACACCTGCCAAGTCGTAGGTAAACCTAACCAGACTATTCCGAAAGCACCTTTAAAACCGATACCAGCCTTCGACGAGCCTTTTAGTCGAATTTTGATTGATTGTGTCGGCCCATTACCAAAAACCAAAAAGGGAAATCAGTATTTATTAACTATAATGTGCGCTTCAACCCGTTTTCCGGAAGCTATACCATTAAGAAATATCAAAACTAAAACAATTGTTCAAGCATTGACAAAATTTTTTACTTTGGTCGGTCTTCCAAAATCTATTCAATCGGATCAAGGATCAAATTTTATGTCGGGTATTTTCCAACAAGTAATGCACGAATTAAAAATAAAGCAATATAAGTCGACCGCTTACCATCCCGAGAGCCAAGGTGCACTTGAACGATTCCACCAAACTCTTAAACGCATGATGCGAACCTACTGCCTGGAAACCGAAAAAGACTGGGACGATGGCGTCCATTTACTTTTGTTCGCAGCCAGGGAATCAGTTCAGGAATCATTAGGTTTTAGTCCTTTCGAGCTAGTTTTCGGTCACACAGTTAGGGGGCCTCTTAATCTTTTAAAGGAAAAGTTACTTTCTGCCAGTGGAAATTCATTAGACCTTTCACAGTATGTTTCGGACTTTCGAACAAAATTGTCTAAAGCATGCGAATTAGCCAAAGCAAACCTCCAGTCGGCCCAAAAATGCATGAAGAATCAGTACGACAAAAATTGTGTCAGTCGTACATTTCAGCCGGGTGATAAGGTTCTTGCGTTACTTCCTGTCCCTGGAAATACACTTCAAGCACGGTATTTTGGCCCCTACCTCGTAGAAAAGAAAGAGAATGATTTAAATTATGTCATAGTTACCCCCGATAGACGTAAGAATAAGCAGTTATGTCATGTAAATATGCTAAAATCATATTATGAGAGAAAGAATGGTGTGCAGGTAGTTAACGTCATAGATGTAGAAAATACTAATATAGAAGATACAACCGAACTCTTCAATCTGTCTGAGTCAACTAAACTCCATAACTCTGATGTTCTTCGCAATATGGATACAAAGTTAAGCCACCTAAGTGAATCTCAACGAAGAGACATCGAAGTTTTAGTACAGGAATACCAATGCTTATTTCCAGACGTACCCTCCAGGACAGACCATATTGCCCACGACGTAGAGATCAACGATGCGCCACATATCAAACAACACCCATACCGTCTAAACCCAACGAAGCAAAAACACCTCGAAGCAGAAATCGAGTACCTCCTCGAGAATGATTTCATCGAACCAAGCCAAAGTAGCTGGAGTTCACCTTGTTTGTTAGTTCCCAAACCTGATGGTAGTTATAGGATGTGCACGGACTATAGAAAACTTAATAATGTGACGAAGGCGGATACGTATCCCATTCCGCGGATTGATGATTGTGTTGACAAAATTGGAACTGCAAAATACGTCTCCAAGTTTGATTTATTGAAAGGTTTCTGGCAGATTCCACTTACTGAACGTGCGAAAGAGGTCTCAGCATTCGTGACTCCGAAAGGTCTCTACCAATATAAAGTGATGCCTTTTGGCATGCGTAATTCGCCAGCGACCTTCCAACGGCTGATAAATAATGTTATCGCGGAGATCGAAGGTTGCGAAGGTTACATTGACGACGTAATAATATACAGTGATACGTGGGAAGAACATTTGAAGATTATGCGGAAATTCTTTAAACGACTCAGCGACGCGAAGCTAACGATCAATTTATTAAAGAGTGAGTTTGGGTGTGGTCATGTCACCTACTTAGGACATATCGTCGGGCAAGGTCAAGTGAAGCCTGTCGAAGCAAAGGTCGAAGCCATCTCGATGTTTCCTCAACCGGCGTCGAAAAAACACGTGATGCGTTTTCTCGGTATGGCAGGTTATTACCCGAAGTTCTGCCCAAATTTTTCTGCTATCACGGAGCCTTTAACTCGGTTGCTGCAAAAGAACGCCAAGTTTTATTGGACTGAACAATGCCAGTTTGCTTTTGAGCAACTCAAGGTAATGTTGCAACGTGTTCCTGTTTTGTCTGCACCTGACTTCACACGCCCATTCAAGTTAGCTGTTGATGCAAGTGATGTTGCAGCTGGTGGTGTATTACTCCAAGAAGACCAAGATGGAATTGACCATCCGGTATGTTATTTTTCAAGAAAATTCAATAAAAGTCAGAAAAATTATTCCACCATTGAAAAAGAATGTCTTGCCCTTATTCTCGCCCTGCAACACTTTAATGTTTATGTTTCCTCCCCCGAAGTTCCCCTCATCGTGTACACTGACCACAATCTCCTTGTGTTCCTCCACAAGTTAAAGGATAAGAATCAACGTTTGTTGCGATGGAGCTTGATTCTTTCTGAGTACAATATGGTCATAAACCATATCAAAGGACGAGATAACTTGATCGCGGACTGTCTCTCAAGACCATGAACATATTCCATGAGAAATTGAAAGAAAGTCTATCAACTTTCTTTTCTTCAAGGAGGGTGTTACATGATAGCAATTATCATGTATATATTTTATAACATTTTATATTATACATTTACATTTTACTATATATATTATATCATAGTTTAGTTATATTATATTTACTCTAAAGAATTTACCTATGGGAAATTGTTTTACGCATGGGAATTTCTTTTAACTTAGTCATGCATGAGCAAGCAAATATTTAGTTACCACAAGTGCGTAATGGACGGGAACGGTTACCGCAAGAAGATTGTAAAAATCTTCCCACGAAATGACACTGCAAGAATAAAACGTTCCTCTCTGAACATATATAAGGGAGAGCACAACTCTTATGCATTATTCATTCAATAGGCCTCAGCGCCTCAGTTACATTATTCATAGGCCTTAGCGCCTTACGTGAATATCATTTTGGAAAAGCTATTATAAAGAAGATTGTTAAGGAAAGATTGTTACAAGTTATATACGAAAGAGTATTGAAGTTAAAAAGCGACGTTACGTGAAGAAGACGAAAGAGTTGTGCTCAGTCAGACAGAAAAGAGATAAGTTGAACTGATATAGTTTTAATTATATAGTAATTGGATATAGTATTATAAAGACGCTACTTTAATATAGCAAGTTAAAGAAATAAATAGTTAGATAAACGTAACTGACTCACACTGATTCTTTGTTGCGAGAGAAATCGAACCAAAACGCGGGAAATATTAATATTAAGGACCACGCTCGTAACAACCCTGAAGCCTCGTCGTTCTTTTTCGATATTGGTTTACACTGGAACAAGCTCAACGAGAAAGACAAGAGAATGTGTAACTTCGTCCAGAAGAATATACATAAACTCCCGTTTGGAGTGCCACGGGGCACTAAAGCATTTCAAATTTCGGACTTGCAGGCAATTGTAGAGAATTTCTACCGTGAAATACAGATAGATTCAAACTCTACAATTGCCTTCAAAGGCGGACATTATGAAAGGGACTTGCTGGCGAGTCTCCGTATTCCGGCCGTAAATTTGGAATGCTTTAATTGTCCCAAAGCTGAAAAACTATTTGATCAACTGATCTGGTTAGAAACCTGCGGGAACCACCTGGAAAGCAACGCTTATCAACACTGCCCAAAAGTCGAAGTCGAAGCCTTTGCGATGTGGCTGCAACAGTAAAGACAAACACAAAACACCGGTTCTTTTAAGAACCCTAAATTTTATAAAAAGAATAAAAACGAAACTCGTTTATTAACATATTTACACTGAATCTCTAAGTTTACTTCTCAAATATTCCACATATGCCTTATAATGATCCTCTTCATGACTTCTAAATTGCTCGCCTGTCGCTTTCACAGTATACTTAAAACTAGGGGGCATCGAAAAAAAGACCGGAGCCCCAGGTTCAAGCGGGTCATCACGACAATCCTCTTTCCAGCTAGAAATTTCGTCTAAAAGTTTATCCTCTCTCCAGTATGAAAGATAGTTCAAAATTGACTCAAATTCACTATCCTCGGTGTTTTCACGAAGATCCATCAGCGAGTAAACAAACGTTGAATCAGGACTTTTCTCCAAATTGTCAAAGTGCTCTCGAACATCTTTATGATACTGTAACTTCATCACTCAAATAGCCCCAACAAACTCCCTCCAAACCATACGCTTAACAATCACTCGCTCTATGGCTTCCAAACCATACGATTGCCATCTCTCTTGTTCTGATAACATGAGACAGTCATGCTGGCGCTGACTCGGATGGTCGTACTCACAACCACAACATCTCTCTTTAGCAAGTTTACCAACTTCGTAAGCAACAGCCTCTGCATATATAGCCTCTAACAAACTAAAAAACCTTTTATAGTCCGAGGACGAAACTTCGTCTGCATGAACACTGTTGGCCCAATTCGATTGCTCAAAATTTTGTAAAAAATTCATTTTCAAAGGCTTAGTATGCAATGATGTCAGTGAATAAACGCGCAGTCTCTTTTATAGACGTGTGCAATACAATGAATTAATGCTTACAATTAAACCGGATACATACCGTTGAACGTTCATACTTTATAATTTACGCGGGAATAGCTGAACGTTCATACTTATAATAAATTATGCGGCAATAGTTGAACGTTCATACTTGATAATTTATGCGGGTATTTTCGGTAATGTCATTGATGATATGACGTCATACATACATTCGCTTGAATACTAATTACTCCCGTACCCATATGGGGGGGGGGGGGTTACCTACTCCTGGTTTACTTCATAAGATTTATTCACCACAAACTTGTTTCGTATGACAAGCAATGCTTGCCACACTCATCAGGTGAATTTAAATGTTGCGCTATGTTGTTGCCAAGGTTATATATACTATATACATGTTTGACGTAAACGGAATGTTCAAGTATTAAATTACGTATAGATTATATATATATATATATATGTATATATATATATATATATATATATATACAGATTATATTAAGTAATTTATATTGCTGAGTGTGGCAAGCATTGCTTGTCATACGAAACAAGTTTGTAGTGAATAAATCTTATGAACCAACAATAAGATGATGGATGTGGGACACATAAATTATATATACGACAAGAATGCCATTCAACCTAATACACTGTAAAAACTGATTGATCGAAATGACAAAAAAAATTGGTCACCTGGATCCATCTGAGAGAACCATTTGAAAATGGTCGTTTTAACCAATAAAATTAGCCATTAATTAATGGATCATTTCAACCAAAAATATTTGGTTATATTAACCAATTATTATTGGTTGAAATGACCAATTAATTAATTGTTAATTTTATTGGTTAAAACGAGCGTTTTTAATTGATTCTCTGACATAGATCCAGGTGCCCAATTTTTTTTGTCATTTTGACCAATTTTTTTTGTCATTTCGACCAATTAGTTGTCACAACCTATTCACTGCATTAAAATGTAGAAAATTTTAAGCCATACATCACTGAACATATATACATGGAATTTAATAAAAAATATATCAATACAATATATAATAAGACGATTAAATAAGCTACAGCTACCGGTACCTGTATTATATAATGCATGCAATCATTGAGAAATTGTAGACAAAATGATTCCTACATATTGGAGTAAGAAAAGGACTTAACTAACCTTAGAAATCAATGTGTTTCTTAGAACTATGTGAGAGCAATTACAAAGAAATACAATTACTTTGCCAAGTGGTTATATTACTACCTGAAAAAAAACAGGTAGAAACCACAGGGGGTCCAACTAACAGCTGTGTTATGAATAAAACATATTAATTAAACGTAATATGAATAAAACATCATAACGTAATATTGCACTTACTTGTATAAATCATAAGAGCTTGTATTTTAATACAGTGAATAGCTTCAAAAACTTGCTTCGTTCCAAAGACTTCAAATATGGCGAATAAATTGACAAAACGATAATATTACATGACGTTCCAACGAAAATAACAGAAAGGATTGCGGGCGCGAGCGGAAAGGCGAGGAAAGAAATAAATAGAAGGATGAAACAAATATCACGTGACTTTTTAAAATGCTTCTAGACTATCCGTTTAAGCTTTTTGTGGGGTTTTTAAGGCTCAGTCGATGTTCTCTTACATGAACAAGCCTAGTCATTACCAAAAAAGCACTGATCAATCTAATTTATGTGATTTATAACAGCGAGCATTCTTGGCCATTATCGCGAGATGTGTTCCATAAGTAGCCTGTTCTCGTGACGTATGACGAAATAATAATAAAACTAAATAATGTAAAAAAAAACGTTGGTCGCTACATTTAAACATTTCATATTAGCCGGTATAGCTAAACATTGTTTATTTTCATTAATTAAGCGCGTAGGCGTTGTTGGAGTTGGCAGGAGGCGTTTTGGAATTTTCCGAGAGAACAGGCTACTTATGGAACACATCACACGATCGCATTACCGGTGTTTCATCCCTTCTATTAATATATATTACCCTCGCCTTCCGCTCGCGCCCGCAATCCTTTCTGTTATTTTCGTTGGAACGTCATGTAATATTATCGTTTTGTCAATTTATTCGCCATATTTGAAGTCTTTGGAACGAAGCAAGTTTTTGAAGCTATTCACTGTATTAAAATGCAAGCTCTTATGATTTATACAAGTAAGTGCAATATTACGTTATGATGTTTTATTCATATTACGTTTAATTAATATGTTTTATTCATAACACAGCTGTTAGTTGGACCCCCTGTGTAGAAACTCGACGTTTCGGGCGAAGGGCTTTCGCTCAAAACGTTAAGTTCTGCTTGTTTTTTCAGGTAGTAATATAATCACTGAGCACTGGTGGCAATTTCACATTGGTACTACCCACACATGGTACTGGTACAGACAGTTTTTAATAAATTACAAGCCTGCCGACATGTATTGAACATGCAGCTCTGCAATTTTATCTTAGCTAGCCCTCTGACTTAAGGAGTCATTTTGCCAAGATGTAACCATAACTTGCTGTATATATACAATGGTGGTGTCATTGGTAGTATATTAAATAAACTGGGATGACACTGGTATTCTATACATGAACTCTTGGTTAGCTTGATGGACTCTCGGGGCTTGAACTCTCAGGGCTTGATGGACTCTCGGCTGTTAGGGAACTGTTCAGAACCACAGGGCAGCAGGTTCCATTCCCGGCACAATACATATTAGATACACTGAATATTAGTTATTGTTCAAAATTTCCATCTACAGAAATTAGGTTTTAACCCATTGAATGGCAGGACTCTCTCCTTCATGAGTAAAATTGATGGATTAGACAGAAAAATAATACGATAGAGCAAATTAGCGCATAAAAGGTTAACATTCTCTTCAATTTAGAATATTTACAGGTATAATATACCTGTACTGCATGTAGTGTCACTGCTCAATCATACATATCATACAAGTCCATTAGTTAAAACTTAAAAGTACAAGCTTCATACCACAAGTCAGCAACCCCATTCCTTGTGTGGTTTGTTAATCCATTAACATACTCTCCAGCAAAAGAATAACATTTTCCAAATAGAGCATGAAGTACTTAGAATGCCATTAATGAATATATATATTGCCACTTGTTTAGACAACTTGCCTTCTCCTGGGAAGCTTTTATTAATTAATAACTTTTCATTCAGCATCAGGATATATAATGAATCCATATTAAGTACAATCTCTATTAAGAAAACTGTGTAAAATTTATTAAGGTTGATATATAATGGTAGCAAATTATGATTGATTGACAATGAATTTCCTATTTTAGGTTAGTAATAAATATACAAAGCAAGAAATACAAAATTCAACTGCTTTTATTGTTTAATGTAAGCATACAATTGACGTAACATCTAAATCTTGGAATATAACTATTCTGGTAAAGGGTGTTTAAAATACTGGGGCATAATAACTGTTTTTTCCAATATTCCTAATTGAAAAATATCTATATAATCCAGCCAGGTAGATTTAGTGGCTGTTTATATAAGGTGATGGTGGCACCTGTGTACCTGAGCTTGTGGGGCGCATTGCAGCTCAATGGATTACATTTCGAAACTGTCTGCAAAAGTACACTGTTAATTTCGGGGAGTTAATTTAACTCCGGTGGAGTTATACTGTACCTCAATGAACTCCAAATGTGGACTAAAATTAGGTTCAAAATAATACCACTGGAGTTAAATTAACTCCCCGAAATGTACAGTGTATGATGTCGGTTTACTTTATTGGAAAATGTGCTTCTATGATACAACTCAGTCTGGGTGATTTGTTTTGGCAAGCCTGTCCATCTAAAGAGGCTCATGTAAACAGGCATTCATTCAGCCAAAGCGAGCTATAGCCAGGATAGTTACCTAGGCTGGCTTGCCTCTAAATAAGCAGCCCCATACACATGTTTTAGGCTGACTGATAGAAGGGTTACCATTATGATAGGAAGTACATGGCATACAATGGGTAATATTGGGAAATGCTGTCTACATGCTATTAATGTGAATATGGTGGCACCACAGTGTGGGTAGCACCAATGTGAAAAGGCTGTGCCGAGTGGTTATATTACTACCTTAAAAAGCAAGCAAAATCTCGACGTTTCGAATGAAAGCCCTTCGTCATGAGTTTATGCATTCGTCATAGTGTATATGCATTTCAAACAAATCACACATATATAAAAGTATACATGTCAACTTAGCAAATACTTAACAGAAAATACAATATACATGTATATTATTATTAATTTTTTGCCCACAAAATACATACAAGTAGTAAAAAAATAATTACAGTAGAATAATGGGCTAGGGACCTTTGGAAACCCTGTTGGACTTCTATAGTAAGGTCCCTACTAACTTTAGTATTCTAGTGATAAAAGACTATGAAAGAAGAAATTATATACAAGCAGAAACTCATATTTACAACAAATTGAAAGATGAAAAAATACTAAGAAATAAAATAGTAGATTGCTATCATTAGTGTTCCCAAGGTTATTGCTAAGGTTTTTATAATTTATTTACATTAATTAGATAATAAGTAAAGGGATTTTGCTTTTCTCTTAAAAGAAAAATAAGTTTTAGTATTTTTAATTTCGTCATCAAGAAAATTCCATAAAGAAATTCCTTTGTTAAATACATTATATATACGGTAGTTTGTTTATTTATAACTCACATGTAACTTGGTAGAATTTCGTGTATTATAGTTGTGTACATCGATATTTTATTTGAAGTAATCATTATAAACGTCCGGCAAATTTTGACAATAGTAGCGACAATACATGAATAAACTACATAAATAATCATTGATTTGGTAGATGTTCAAGACTTTCAAATCCAAACATAGTGGTTTTGAATGTTCCATATAGGATTTAAGAGAGGCTGTCTGTAAATATCGCCTATGTCGTGCAGAATGTGAATATCAAAATCGCTCAAACTTAGTTTTAAATATGTCAATGATCTTCCAAACTGTTTGGAAAATTCACATGCCGCAATGTATGCTGATGACACAAATATAACTGTTGGTTGAGATGGTCTTAATAATTTGGAAAAAACCCTCAATCATGAAATGAGCAATATTCATCAATGGCTCGTCTCAAACAAATTAACATTAAACGTAGAAAAAACAAATTAACATTAAACGTAGAAAAAACAGAGTATATGGTCATTGGAACTCACAAAAGATTGAGTAGATTTTTGCAAGATATCACAGTGTCCATTGATGGCAAAGTAATTAAACAAGTAAACTCAAAGAAAACTTTGGGCGTTATAATTGATGAAAATTTATGCTGGGACAAGCAAATTGAGAACATCAGTAAAAAAGTTTCAAAAGGCATTGGCATGTTACGCCGAATTAAACCACTTGTTTCAATTGGAACTCTTACCTATCTCTATCAAGCTTTGGTTCAACCAAGTTTTGATTACTGTTCAATGGTTTGAGGTAACTGTGGCAGAACCTTAAAAGGGATGTTACAGAGACTCCAAAACCGAGCGGCAAGGGTTATTTCAGGCGACTCATGAAGTACGCTCCCTTGACATTTTGAGCAAACTGAACTGGAAAACGTTAGATGAAAGGCGAAATGAGCAGCAATTAAAATGTGTATCTAAGGCTCTTGCATGCCAATGCCCTGAAAACATTTCGAACATGTTTATAATGTCCAATTCTAAACGATACGACTTAAGAAGCAACAATAGCAAGCTTGTACTAGCGAAATCAAAAACTAATTCTTTGAAAAGAACATTCAGATATGCTGCTGCTAAAGTCTGGAACCAAAGTGTCAGTTAATATAGTATAGTAACTGCATTTTTTACACTTTTTGGGAGGGCTTCATTAGGGGGAGGAGGGGTAGTCAGTTAAATAAATATAGTAACTGTATCTTTTACACTTTTTGAGAGGGGTTCTCTGGGGGAAGGAGGGGGCGTTGTAGTTTGTGTTCATCACGGCCTAATGAAAAGCAACCTTTCGATTTGTAAATATTTTAATACTGGTTGATTAGTCACCGTGTTTAAAGATGTTTTTAATAAATATAAATAATAAAGTCATTAGCGCACTGCAGCCGTTTGACTTCAAAAAAGCTGAAGAACGACACGAACTTCAGTTAATGTACAGTTATTCTCACATTACTTTGCTATCTATTTAGCTAACAAGATTATATTTAAATTATAATCGGCTATTTTTCAAGGCAATTAATTCATTTTGCTGCTTTGCGTAAACAGCCGTTTTGGAGCAATTCGACCTTTCCATTACTCGCTCAAACTCCTGAAATTTTGTATGGCCCAAAAATGTTATTTCATTTATCGAAAGATCAGTCCTTGCTGAAAACATTGGTATAATGTTCATGTTCTCATTCGAGGTATCAGTGGCGATATATGGATTTTAATCGGACATAGTGTATAATTGCGTAAAACAAGCGACAAGTTGAAAAATCGATAAAATATTCAAATCTAGATCAAATTCGACTTTGATGGCTTCTACTTGTACGTTAGTGCTTGTGTTTTATGAAAACTAAGTTTAAATGTGCAGTACTTTTGATTTACCAGCGTAAACAAGCTCAATCTGAAGTAGTTTGTATATCGCCCTGAAAATAGGCCCATCTGCCGTGAGAACACAAATATCGACTTCTCGTTAAAAATATTTTTCGAATCAGAGTTAAACACATTTTTATCTTATCAGGTCCAACTAACTTACATTTTGACAAAGTTTGAGCAATTTTGATTTTCACGTTCTGCACGACATAGGTGATATTTACAGACAGCCTCTCTTAAAACTAATTAGTCAAACAATTTTCTTTTGCACATTCAGTAACTTTTGAAGCCTGGTTTGGGTATTTCCCCAAACTAGATTTCCGTACGTGAGGTATGGATAGACTAAAGCATAATATACCAATTTCAAACTGTTTTTGTTAGTAAAATGTCTTAATTTTGCAATCAAACCCGCGGATTTTATTACATTTTTCTGAACTGAGCTAATGTGGTTCTTTCATGAAAAATGGTGGTCAATTAATACGCCCAAAAACTTTACATAAGATGCTTGTTTAATAATATTATTATTTATTTTGAGAGTATAATTTCTTGATTCAATGATATATTTCTTGATTTAAAAATGATAAATTTTGTTTTGGATGGGTTGATTGATAATTTATTGGCATTTAGCCATGCCACTATTTTATTCATTTCATTTTGTATAATGTCAGCTAATGTTTTTAAACATGAATTTGAACAAAGAACATTTGTATCATCAGCATATAAAACAAAAGAAAGGATGTTACTACAATTTTCAATATCGTTTATGTATATTAGAAATAAGAGTGGTCCAACTACTGAACCCTGTGGAACTCCAGTCGTAACATTCATTTCATTTGACCTATGTTGCTTATATTTGACAATTTGGCTTCTTTCCTGTAAATAATTTGTAAACCACTGTAGACATATTCCTCTAATTCCGTAGTGTTCAAGTTTTTTATTAGAAATTCGTGATTCACTGTGTCAAAGGCTTTAGAAAAATCAAGGAAAATACCTAGTATTGCATATATACCTTCGTCCATTGCTTTCAAAATCTTATCGGTTAGCTCAAGAATGGCATGTTCAGTTGATTTATTCCTTCTAAAACCAAATTGATGTTCCAAAAGTATTTTATGTTTCTCAGCATAGTTATATAGTCGTTTGTACATAAGTTTTTCAAGTAATTTAGAAAAACAAGTTAAAACCGATATAGGTCTATAATTTTCAAAAAGATTATTTCCATTAGCTTTATAAATATCACAGGACGAAAAGCGCACCTTTAATATGCTATTAAAGTAGGATTAATGGTGTATTTTATTCGTGTTTAGTCGCACTTAATGCGTTTTATTAAAGAGATTAAAGGTGCGTTTTAACACCTTTAGTTCGTTGCATTAAGTGTATTAACGACCACATTAATACGCAGAGATTAAAGTTCAATAAAGGATACTAAGTGTGCATTTAATTCGGCCGATTAAAGACCGATAAAATGCGGTTAAAGATGTATTTATTCGCCTTTAATATTGGTAGAATTGTTGATTAAAGACAACTTTAATCATACAAAAATGTGTTGCTTATGGGTTATTAAAGGTAAATTTAATCAGTTGATTAAAGACCGCTTAAAGCGATATAAAGAATGAATTAATCACATTTCATACATTGATTAAACTTTGTGTAAGTGCCATTTTAGTTCTATTTAGTCGCTCTATTATATTTGCAATAAGTTGCATCGCTTGTGACGTTGGGCTTTTTATTGCGCTTTTTAAATTGAAAATCTCGAATTTGTGTCATATTTTCTGACAATACAGTATTATTTATGGATCATGATTACAAAAACCCTGTCTTGCTTGCATGACTCAAGGTACATGCTTCGGTAATTATTATAAGAACATGTAAAAATCAGAGTAATCATTTGTAATGATGAAATGCAACATTAACTCAAATATACAACACGCGTTCATCTTTAAAATAAATTTATTATAACATATACATATACTACACCCGTTCATGTATGAAAATGAAACTAAAATTATATATCGAACTGAACATTTATAATAAGCCCAGACTAATCCTTTCTCGCATAGCGTTCGCACGTACGATATTGTCATCCGTTTACAAGGAAATATAGAAAACACTATACGAAAACGGATTTGTGCGGACAAAGATCCAGTATAAAAACGGAACCTAAAATTATCACGTTTTGAGATTGGCTTTGTAAGATAAAAGTGACTAATGTTTGTGACTCGTTCTTTAGAAAATTCTTTTCAACTGGCAAAAATTGTTGCCAATTTATGTACAATACACTGTAAATTTCAAGGAGTCTGTATAATAACTGTAAAATGTTATTCTGTAGTCGTTTTAGACCTTTTTGGTTACAAAATAAAACATTTTGAGTTGCTTGAACTCCTTGAAATTTACAGTGTACACAGCTAAATTCACTTATATTGCCCTGGAAACGGTAAAAGGCAATTAAGACTAAAACATGCAGAGCGGGCAAAGCCAAGCGAATGATGCAAATCCTTAAATTTTTAGCGCTGCATGGTCCTGACTGGTAGCTGTTTCATAATGTATTTCAAGTAAATAACGAGCTCATTCCCTCTATAAAGTGGCGGATTTGTGTCAACATCTGCGACTTGCGCTGGTCCATTTTCAACCTCATATGTGCCCAATCTGCATGGACAGTTGGCCGTGTTCGCTGGTTTGCCAGGTTCGATGGTTCCCCTTGCTATTATGAGTCATGACTCTCCTTGATAGTCCAGGCAGAAAATCCTAGTGATTCTTTATCGATTCTTCTTTGCTTTCCCAGGCAAACTTTCGCACGTTGTACTGTTTCACCCTATAAGTTTCTTCGTCCATCTAGCTCACTTTTGTCGGATGACATGTACTCCATCGTCGGAAGCCATCTGCCACCTTTGACACTCTTTCCTGGCTCCAGTTAACTTTATTAAGATGTTTGAATGTTCTTGCCAGTTTCTAAAAATGAACACAGATAATATTAGCAACATTATATTGTATGCATGGTAACAGCTAATTGAAAAAAGGTTATCTTCGAAAACCTTAAACTCTGGGTTTAGGGCTTTTGATTTGGCAAATAATCCTATAGTCTGCTGCTATAGTTGTACATTATACTGCTTATGATCTATCTATCTTGTCATAGTTACAATACAAAATCCGCAAGTTTTAGGCCTAAGGCTAAGCAAGATAGGCCGGTAAGCAAGATCTCGCTCACACTGTGTAGTTATTTTTATAGTAAAAATTGCTGCGCATTTATATAGACAAGCGGGCTGCCAGAGGCGAGAGAGGCGAGATCTCGCTTACTGGGATGGAAATTTATGCATCTAAACACTCACGAGCGGGGTATAGGCCGTTTTCCAGGATGAAAGTTCAAATATACCGCCGCAAGCTATTTCTAACTTACTGTCAAAACCATAAAATATATCAAACAGAATAACAAAATTGTTCCCGGCAAGCGGGATGAATTTTTCTCATATAAACACAAGAGAAATTCATCCCGCATCTCGTACTGTCTGCAGGACAGTCTGGCTTCTATATATGCATGAACAGGATACGAAGGCATTACCGTATTGAGGCACTCGAATGTATGAAATTAATACTGGCAATTTTAAGAAGCAGGTAATAATCAGTTGCATATAATATAATATAATTTAAAGACTAATTCGGTGAATCCATTGTGCTGTATTTAGCTAAAAAATACTGGACTGACTGGACTATACAGTGATATATGTATATGTCATTGATTTTCAAAATGATTTCAAATTTGGAGCCAATATTTCAAATAAACTGTATTTATATAACGGTCAAATGGACAAAGTTTTTTTTATATCCATATACTGTACGAAGCAATGATGCATTGTCTGACAATTGTAAACGGAAATATACACTGTATAAATAAACGTTTCACATGTACTTACATTGCAAGCCTTGCCTTTGGGCACTCTCTGTATATTTTTCCCGTTTGTCTGAGTGTCTGACTCGTCTCTCAGAATAAGATCGAGTGATGATATCCATCTTCTCGTTGAAATTCTTCAGCGCGTTCTCATTCCCTATTTCCCTGTACTTGTATTGGCTATTATTTTGTTCTCTAAGGAGCTTGTTTTCCTCTACGATATTTTGCAACAACAAAACATACTGGTCCAGTCATATCAAAATTACAGCTAGCAAGTATCGAACTGTGACTGTGACAGCTATAAAGGCCAGACGTTTATTGTAAAAGCAACGGGAATTGGACTTCGAACTATTGTTCACAGTCGGAATCTTTCGTAGTATCAGATTTCTTCTCTACACTAGGGAGGTCACCCACGTACAAATCAAATCAGCCTTCGTCCAAAAAGCAACGAGCAAAGTAAAATTGGGCTTGTTAACATATAATTGAGTAATTCGCAAATTGATTCCATCCATAGTTCTTCTATAATCGTAAACGGCTTATGTTTACACCGTCAGATCGAGGTTTTATTACACAGCCTACAGGGGATCTGTTACCCGACCGGGAAAAGTTTAAAATAGCGCGCGCGGGAATATAGCATTCAAATTATACCTACATAGAACCTCGCAGCGACAGTTTAATACAACAACCTTCAATTCTGTAAAGCTTTTGGTGGTATACCTTGCGCAAAGCCGGTTGAAATGGCGCATTTTAACCAGCATTCCCACACAGCGAGTGGCGCACTTGCTACCAGTGGAATGCGCAATCTTCTGGAAGCTATAATCCCAGTGCCTCCATAAGCTGAACAGAATTGTCAATTGTCTACCTACAAAATAGCGACGTCTCAATACCGAATTACACCGAGGAACGACGTCTTAAACGCAACAGACGTAATGAAAGTTTGTGCCGAGAAAGAGTTTGGAAATGCCAAACAAAGGCGTCTCACGAATAAAATAAAGAGTCAGATTGAGAACGAGACCAAGGCCGTATATCTCAGCAACGATCGAGGGCAGTGTATTATGACCTATTAGGGACCGGTCATTATTTATGGAAGGGGGGGGGGGAGAAAAAATAAGGGGGGGCCATATGTAGAAATAAATGACAAGAAGGGGGGGCTATTAAATTTTTTCAAGAAAATGACGGGGGGGGGGGGTTGCAATTAAATTTGAAGAAATTTGCTTAATAACCTGGTATCCATTTGGTTGTAAATGTTGCAACTAAATCATGGTCACTGATGTGAAATAGTCTGGATTCATCTTGTCTTGTGTGTGCTGTATGCAAATCAGATTTATGGTTTGCAGACTAGTTAAATTGACAATGTATTATTACATCAGCTCTTGATGTGGTTAAATACATTTAAATTAAGCAAGGTTAACGGCGGATGTATTATGCAGGCCACATCCGCTGAGGGGAGTCTGTGACGTCATATCGATCAAAGGGGGTTGTTTCATGCCTTGTGATCAGTGCTTCGGTCTGGGTATTCATTCTGCCATTGTATGCTTTGCCTAGCTGCAGCAAGTTAAAGTTTTGCGCTTCGATATCTTTTCACCCACCCACCCACCCACCCATGTTCATTCTAAAGGATTTTATCTGGTAGCTAGTATATGTCATTTTATTTTATATAATTTTTAATCTCACATAAAATAGGATGTATAGACCACTATACATTGTATTTCGCAGGTATGCCTTGGCAGAATTGTCATTGCTAAACTATCTCTTTTTGCTGCTAATATTACTGATTGTTGCTCTCATTGTTGCTGCGCAGCTGCTATGGCAATACTTCGTACCATCAAGTCTAGTTGCAGCCTTAAACATGGTTACAATCGCCCAGACCAAATGGAAACCTGATTTTAGTGTTATATATAAAAATACTCCTCTTTTAATTATAATTTTCTGCTAATATATTTTTGGTCGACGTTAATATCTTGCCAGTTCCATATTCTTATTTAATAATTAACACTATAACGCCTGGGTATCCCCATTTGACGAGTAAAAGAGAAATGGGGGGGGGGGTCAAAGAAAAATATTCAAATATGCAGGGGGGTCATCATTAAATTTCTGCTCTTTTAGGGGGGGGCTTTCAATTTTAAAAATTTAGAAAAGAAAAAATTCCCCTCCCCCCCCTTCCATAAATAATGACCGGTCCCTTATTTTATTGGAGAAAGTGGAAATACGAAAGATCCTTGTGTAAAACGACTAGCTGTGTGTAAGTACATGTAGAAATTGTATGTTGTTCATATACAAAATAAAGAAATTTGTCTATCTAAAAAATGATATACTCAGCTTCTGTTTTAGGTATTTTGCCTTTGGCGATAAAATTATATTTGTATATTTATATATGTCAATAGAATCAACTGTCCAAGCGAATTGCGCTGTCTATATAAGCGCCTAAATTCAGGTGATATAACGTATAGCATTTCATGTTTATACTGTAATATTCAGCATTATCTAATTCTGTTGAATTATCGACAGTGTGTGTTAAGTTTTGTCTTTATTTAAGATAAAACTAAACGTGATTAAATGTTATTTCTGCCTTTAGTCAACATTTAATCTGCGCATTAAAGGTAATTAAAGTATGTGCGGTTTAATGTTGGTTTTAACTCGCTTTAATATCCTCACATCCTCACTAAATGCAAGCTGATTAATGACACGCTTTTCGTCCTGTGTCTGTGCAAATAAACTATCTTTAAATCTCGTTAAAACTGAGTACATACTAATTGGATCACGGCATAATATTAATAATATATTGGCTACCCCAAAGGTATTTATTGGTGACATACCAATTAAAAGGGTAAGAGAAACAAAGGCACTTGGAGTCTATATTGATGAATTTCTATCATAGGAAAAGCATATTGATAAAATTGCCAAAAAAGTCTCATCCGGAATTGGGGCAATCAGAAAGTTAAAATCACGTGTAGACCGTTATACATTAATTTGTGCCTATAATGCACTTGTTTTGCCTCACCTTGATTACTGTTGCGAAGTTTGGGACACCATTGGTACTACACTTTCTGATCGTCTACAGTAATTACAAAATATAGGGCTGCTAGAGCTATCGTGGGTCGTAAAAATGAACATGCTCAATCTGAACTTGCTCTACATGAATTAAACTGGAAGCCTCTGAGCGAACGCAGAAGTGCAGAACCCAGTTTGAGGCAAGTCTTATGTATAAAATTACTCATGATCTAGCGCCCTTACGACTTACTGATATTTTTTAAAAAGACGTCTTCCTCCCAGCATTATAATTTGCGGGGCTCTTCCACTAAACTCCATTTGCCCAAGCCTAAGACTGAATATTCGAAATATTCGAACCGCTATTGTTTTAGTATCAAATACGCATGCCCAAGGGTGGCACGTGCCCTCCCCCCCTCCCGGCCGATACTCCTATGGGGAACCATTTGAGCAAACATTGAAAATCGCGAATACTTCCGCAACAATGTTTCTTGCGTTTTGAAAAGGCTTTAGCGAAATAGTTAATTTGTTCTTTGATCGTGTGAATTGTATGTATAAATAAAATACCGTTTTAACGTTTAATTCTTACTTATTAACATCCTAATAAACATTTGATGAAACACTTTTTCTCCGTTTGAAGACGTTGGTAACCGTAAGCCAATATAAAATACCGAAACATTAATACTGTAAGACAAATAATATGACAAATTTGCGCAACAATGTTTCCCAGTTTGTCCCGGGCATTAAGGGATATTTATATAAACTCCCAGGAAAACCTCTGATTGAATCTTTAATGAATCATCATGGGCGTCTGAGCGGCTCTAAAAGTGGGCGGGCACACTTCGCCCTAACGCACACTTTGCCCTAGCGCACACTTAGTGACATTCTAGGGGATCTGGGGGCATGCTCCTTTGAAAAATTTTGAAACTAGCGAGTCTCTGAAATGCCATTTCCTGCACTTTAGAAGGAGATTTACACAGTTCTAAAAGTAACAAAATGTCATAAAATATCCCAAATTGTTTTGTCTATACGTGTAACTGAAATAATATCAATAAAAAGTGGGAGGGGGGCAAAGACATTTAGGCCCCCCAAACTAAAAAGTGGGGGAGTGCTGGGATCCCCTTCTGACGCCTCTGTGTATTATCAGGCTATTGCAAGATATGTTTAGCGCTTCTTAAATTGTGCGTTCCATCCATCGCATAAGTATATTCTATGGATACCAATCTTAGATTTGGACCAACTTTTCCATTCGTTCCCACCATCTTTTCCAACCATCTGTTCCAACCAACGAAGCCGGACTGCACCAGTAAAGGACTTTTATCTGTGAAAGAAACATGTCCCGGGCATCAACTCGAAATTCAACATAAAAAAGATAAATTGGGAGGAAATATAAGATCCATAATTTCATCATAACTATCTATAATTTAAAGACATATTTTCATCCTTGAGCCCAGATTTTCATCAGTGCAATAAAATCCCACTTATTGGATCCTGGCCTAGGGTCTACCCGCCTACTCTCAAAACGAGATTGCATGTATTCTACAATAAACTGTTCTGGCTTTTGTCTGGTAAAGTTCTACTTCTCGTATTTTAACTATTACAAATATTATATTGTGACATAGGTTGGTATTTAACCACTATCTAGAATGGCGAGGAACGATTCAACCTGTTTTTTCGTGCTCACACTTGTTGACTTTTTCTTATAGATTTGCTGCTTGCAAATGCGTTTCATCTCGTCTGCCAGGGTGCGTTTAGCTTCTCAACCATGACCAAATACTGCACTGCACTGCACTGCTCTGCACTGCACTGCACTGCACTGCACTGCACTGCACAGAGTAAGTGCATTACCATCATTGTTCTTCAAATATGCCATCAAATCCAGTGTCATAGCCATCAAGTTCGAATAATAGGCCTTCATCATCTGAGAAATCGTTCTCGTCTGTATTTGGGTGGGGAGAATTTGTGCAATCGCAACCGGAACAAAGACCATTACACTTCTATTCTCGGGTTTTTGACGGGCACAATGTCTCGGTGAATATCCAGACTTACAACCACAGTAACGTTTTCCAAATTTCCATCAGGAGTTGCCGGCATCCATCTGATATTGACTTGCTTTTCGTTTACTTCCCAACCAAACTCGCTGATTGAACACCATGCCATGCACGAATGACGTTCTTTTACTTACATACAAATCGTACATCATATCAATGCCGCATATGGAAAGGTGCACTCCAAACAGTTATGTCACCACCTTAAATCAGCGAGTTTGGTCGGGAAGTAAACGAAGAACAAGTCAATATCAGATAGATGACCATGCCAGCAGCTCCCTAAACGCAATTTTCCATTGCGGTCGCTTTGCCCGCGTGGGTGGGTGGAGCGACCAATTTTAATCACGTGAAAAATCAGTCGCGCGGGCACGTCAAGAAAGATAAATGGAGTTCTACTTTCATGGCGTGTCCACGAGCATTCAAACGGACAAAAAATGCACAGGATAGACAACTACAGAGAAAGTTGAGTAATGTTCGCTCCGCCCGCAAAGCGACTGCAATGGAAAATTGTCTTATTAGTTTGCCCGACCGCTTTGCTTACACAGTACACATATACAACTTTGCTCGACATAGCACGCATGAATCCCTAGGGGGTCTGTGTGCATAGTCCCCCAGAAAATGAAACTTGAAGCGTGGAAGTGCAATTTCCTGCATTCTGAGCATCCAAATTTGCTCTAAAATTTATGCTAACTATATAACTAACTTCATAATCTTTGTCATAAACCATCATCATTCATCTACAGAGCCAGGTGTTCTTTTTATATGGCAAGGTATATTAAAAGCAATTAATATTGGCATTATTATATTTAATTATTCATTGTAGACCGCGTTCTTATCAACTTTTCCCGACGATAAAATTGGGGCACGTGCCCTCCCCCCCTCCCGGCCGATACTCCTATGGGGAACCATTTGAGCAAACATTGAAAATCGCGAATACTTCCGCAACAATGTTTCTTGCGTTTTGAAAAGGCTTTAGCGAAATAGTTAATTTGTTCTTTGATCGTGTGAATTGTATGTATATTTAAATAATCTCCATCCTGTTTGATACACAAATTTGTATTGAATTAGGATGTTTAATTAGTGGAATTAAACGGTATTTTGAAACAATAGCCACAGAATTGAAGTGATTTAGCATATGAGCAAGCAAAATGTACAATGCATTTTTAACAATATTTAATGCGTGTGTATTTATTCGTTAATATCACAAGGTTTGACCTTTATTCCGTGATTTCATTTTGTTGTTTTTACGGGTGAAATCGGGGAAAACCCACAGGGAAAATCAATTTTTCGCGTCTGCTCGTGCGCAGTGCGAGTTTGACTGACTTGCGCATGCGTATTTCCTATCCAAACAATGGCGGTTCGAATATTTCGAAGCGGGAAAATAGCAAACTTTATAGGGATTATTTTCGCAATTGTGCACCTGTTTCGCTTGGGGAGCAACGGATTCTGATAAAGTAAGTTTTTATCTATTGATTCATGTCAAAATTATGTAGTTCCACGAGGGGTGCAACGGAATTATTATTATTATTATTAAAAATTTTATTATACAACGGTTATCCTTCAACAGGCCTAGGTTATTGTTTTCAAGGAGCCGTTCACACTATATTAATCTATATTTACAAATGGAAGCAATACATAATAATTACATAATGTCAAAATTATAAGATATCACACATTAATTATAAAAGATATAAAACCATCCAAAACTGACTGACCTTAGTTACTTTTACATTTAATGTTTAATACGATCAAGCGTAGTCTTAAATTGCCTAATTGTGGCATAACTTGTTTTTACACATCTCGGTAAATTATTCCATGTTTTAGCACTATTTTAGCTAACGCTTTCTTTCATGAAATTTGCTTTAGGCTTTTGTAGAGTAAACTCGTTTCCGTTGCTACGTAAATTATAATTAATGTTATTTTTAATTTCAAACAAGTTCATCAAGTTCTCTGGTAATTCATTTCTCTTCGCTTTGTACATAACTACTAAACTATTTTTTCCCAATGATCAACTAGGGGTTTCCAATCCAGTTCCCTCAAAATTTCGTTTGATGGTGTCTCGTATGATCTGCCAGTTATGACCCTTGCTGCCCTGATTTGCATTTTCTGCAACTTACTGATCAGCTGATCACTACAGTTACTCCATACAAGGCTGCAATAGTCAAAATATGGTAATACTAACGCATTGTACACCTTAATCAAAGTTGTTTTGGGGACACAGTTCTTTAGTCGTCGTAGCATACCTATACCATTTGATACTTTGCCTGAAATAGCTTCATTTGATTTTTCCAAAGTAGATGCTCATCAAAAATTATGCCCAATGATTTTGCGTGCTTAACCCGCTTAATTTTTGTATCACCAAATTCTAAGATTGGGTCAGTTTCAACAGTCGATAATCTCTGGTGTGAACCAATTAACATATATTCTGTTTTATTTTTATTTAATGTCAACTTATTGGCCAACAACCAGTTGTGCATAAGCTCTAGGTCAAAATTTAATCGCCGTTGTAGTTCTTCTTTATTTGAACTTGCAGTGGTTAGATTCGTGTCGTCGGCAAACATATTCGCTTTAGTATATTTTAAACAATTTGACAAGTCGTTAATATAAAGAAGGAATAGCAGAGGACCCAGGTTAGACCCCTGGGGTACTCCCAGTTGTAAATCACCTTTTTCAAATTTTAAAGAAAGTATGAGAAATCCTGAAGTACAGGGTAAGTTTGTTTTTGCTGTTTATGTATGACTTTGCTGTCCAGTTTTCGCCTGAGGGCCGTGAACATGTACAGCTTTCCCTTTCAGTCTAGGTGAAAGTTTCTTTGAATTAAATTAACTTGTTTCTATTTTTTATAAAAACACAAATCACTTTCAAGAGCGACATGTATGATTTAAATTTATTTCATTTCAAAGTATAAGTAATAAGTTAAGACTTTATCGACAAATGGCAGTTAATTTCTATGAAAACGTTTTACGAAGCGTTTCGTGTTGACTTTTACATATCATTATAATAAAGGCAATAGAAAGCAAAATAACGTACCTACTTTATGTATTTTAGAAATCGATCGTTCTACGGTTAAAAGTGTAAAACACTAATTTATTTTTCCCGTTTTGTACAAAAAAAAAAGAAAACAATTATCGTGTTGCCATGGCTCACGGAACGCAAGCCTGCGTTCCGTGTCGGAGTAGTTCAGATACTTCATGTTGAAACAATTTTTGGAAAATGTGGACGAGAGCTTGTTGCATGCATTTATTTCAAGTTTATATTACTAGGTTACCTAAAATGTAGTAAATGCTGCCTTTAAGAAGCATACGCCATGAACGTTTTAAAATACTGTTTGTAGTGATTGCAAATCAAAGATGTGTTATCGCATATACGAAATATACATATACAAAATTTGAAGCGTAGCCTATAAAACTGCGAAACGTATTAAAATACTATCTAAAATATAGCGAAATATAGCAGATTAGACTTAATATGAAATCCGATAGTATTTGTCGTTTGTATTTGTACGCGCACTATAAAAACAGCGATTAATTCAACAGATTCCACTTGATATATTCTTGCTTATGCTTTAGTGAATATTACTTCCATAAACACAAAGGCCTGTTTAATACACTTGCAATTTTCACTGCGATTTCTACAACGATTTTTGAAATCTCCAATGTATATACACACCCTGCGATTTTGACTGCAACTTTGGTGCGACAATACTGCAATTTGCAGGGATTTTTCATTTTACTGGCTTGTAAACTGACTTAAATTTTCAATACGTCACTCAAGTTTACAAGCAATACAAAGATTTTGTTCTAATTAGGTTGTTTACGGCTGTTTTCTGACAAGTGATTGGCTGTAGAAAAAAATTCCCCGACTGTTCGTCACCTGTTAGTGACGTTAGTGATTTTAATATGAGTTATGTCATGCAAAATGGGTCTGAAACTTTCTGTATTGAACTACCACTCGCTCACAAATTAATTAACTGCATTTATAATTCTATTGTAGATTTATACCTGTGCAATATTGCTTTTAAAAACAGCGTGAAAGTGAAGAATTGTAAATATTTAATAGCACTGTAATTCAAATAGCCGCCCTGATAGCCGCGCGTAGCATGTTGGTAAAATGACTTTCAACCAACATGCTTTGCGGCTTTAGAAAGATTGAGATTTTGAGTAGCTGTACGATTTTAGTCTGCTGCCTTGCTCGCTCGCTTAATGCTCGCTCGCTGCGGCAGCAATAATTGCGATAAATGACGCTCGCGCGAATTCAATGTTGTGGTCTGAGCCCTGTATGCACGCAACTATAACTGGATATCCAAAATTGGATATTCTGTTTTTCCAGAGTCACGCCCATGCAGCATTCAACCTGGCATACACTTTGTGCACAATTGACCAAATCATAAAAAAACTTAACCGCAATAATTGTGGTTTCTTGATACATTCACTAGCTAAGTTAAATTTCAAATACTATGCCAAAAACACAAAAAATTTGCTGAAATACGTCAACTTTCAACTATTTCATCTTTCATCATCCTTGTCTTATCTGAAGCGCTTCAAATGCAATAAGTATTCTTTTTGAAACAAACTAAATTAATTGCATGGAGGCGAACATCAGGTGACTTGGCACATATCTCTGGTTATATTTGTTTTCGTCTAAGTTAGTAAATTCTAAGGGTTAATTGTTTACTCAATATTAACTTGTATGTTGTTTACAAGGTAATAACAAGGATTTTACAAGGATTGGTAAAGTTCAATATATACTGGGTGTATGCTGCATAAAACATTATATTTGCGAGATTGTATTTACAAAATTTAAATGATTAATTGATATATTCAGCAATTTAAGATTTGTTTAGATATAGGTTAAAATATAAAAACTGGAAGTTTAGACAAAATTGTTTATTGCTACCAACGACAATTGTCAAATAATGTAATGGCTTCACATATGAACAATTGTGCTATATCTGTTCGTTTTTATTGTAATCATTGGGAAATATCGTGCCTATCTCAATGGGTAGGAGTGTTCTTTGGGTTCTGGCAACAGTTCGTTTAGTTTATTATTTTCGTCCTGGCCAATTGATTGATATAATTTATAAAAGAGTTCTTGTCTGCGTTCTGCAGACAAGTTATTAGGTTTAACTTTCCAGGCTTGTTTCATACCATGTCTGCAGAGGTACGAATATTTTGACAGCTATTTTTTGTATTTGTTCAATCTGATAAGACAATTTTGCGGTTAGAGAGAAGTGCCAAACCTCACATGCATATTCTAGAATGGAGCGGACGAGTGAACACTAAATATACGTGTTACATTAGTGTTTGAGACGCCTGACCGATTTATTATTCTGATAGCGTACACTCTTTCAAACGTAATTGACATGTTGGTCCCACGTCAGATTTGACGAAATCATCAGGCCGAGATGTTTAGTAAACCTGACACATATCATTATCCTTCAAACAAACATATAGGCACAACAGTGATTCCTACTACAAGCAGTATAACACCGACCACAACAGTGATTCCTACCACAAGTAGTTCAACATCAACCACAACAGAATTCCCACCACAAGTAGTACAACATCGACCACAATAGTGATTCCTATACAAGTAGTATAACGTCGACCACAACAGTGATTCCCACCACAAGTAGTATAACATCGACCACAACAGTAATTCCTACCACAAGTAGTATAACATCGACCACAACAGAAATTCCCACCGCAAGTAGTTCAACATCAACCACAACAGAAATTCCCACCACAAGTAGTATAACATCGACCACAACAGAAATTCCCACCACAAGTAGTTCAACATCAACCACAACAGAAATTCCCACCACAAGTAGTATAACATCGACCACAACAGGGATTCCTGCCACAAGTAGTACAACATCGACCACAACAGTAATTCCTACCACAAGTAGTACAACATCGACCACAACAGTAATTCCTACCACAAGTAGTATAACATCGACCACAACAGAAATTCCCACCGCAAGTAGTTCAACATCAACCACAACAGAAATTCCCACCACAAGTAGTATAACATCGACCACAACAGAAATTCCCACCGCAAGTAGTTCAACATCAACCACAACAGAAATTCCCCACAAGTAGTATAACATCGACCACAACAGAAATTCCCACCACAAGTAGTTCAACATCAACCACAACAGAAATTCCCACCACAAGTGGTATAACATCGACCACAACAGATGATTCCTGCCACAAGTAGTATAACATCGACCACAACATTGGTTCTTACCACAAGTAGTACAACATCGACCACAACAGTGATTCCTGCCACAAGTAGTACAACATCGACCACAACAGTGATTCCTACCACAAGTAGTACAACATCGACCACAACAGAAATTCCCACCACAAGTAGTATAACATCGACCACAACAGAAATTCCCACCACAAGTAGTTCAACATCAACCACAACAGAAATTCCCACCACAAGTAGTATAACATCGACCACAACAGTGATTCTTACCACAAGTATTATAACATCGACCACAACAGTAATTCCTACCACAAGTAGTACAACATCGACCGCAACAGTAATTCCTACCACAAGTAGTATAACACCAACCACAACAGTGATTCCTACCACAAGTAGTACAACATCAACCACAACAGTGATTCCTACCACAGATAGTATAACACCGACCACAACAGTGATTCTTACAACAAGTACTACAACATCGACCACAACAATAATTCCTACCACAAGTAGTACAACATCGACCACAACAGTGATTCCTACCACAAGTGGAATAACAACCACGACAGTGATTCCTGCCACAGATAGTATAACACCGACCACAACAGTGATTCCTACCACAGGTAGCACAGCACCGTCTACAACAGATATTAGCACTACAGTTGAAACAACACCGTCCACACCAGGTAAATGTTCTTTTGGTATTTATTTTTTTATCTGTAACCTTTCACGCGTTTCAAATCGTCTTTGCATTTTGATTTGCAAAACCAGAAAAACAAATTTTGGAAACACAAAAAAAGTTTTATTTGAATTAGCTGAGTTATGCTTGCAGAAAACAGCGGTTCCTCAAATTGGAAATATTGTAAATATAACCCGATAAATTTTTACAGTACAGGTGTACTAGAAAAAATGCATAATTGTAATTTTCACTGGACTGAAATCGCCACAAAATTTCTGAAAAATTGATGGGAATATTGATATGTTAGATTGCGTTGATATTACGTTTTACACCACATTAAAAGGGGCTGACACGGAAAACTGAAAATTTTAAACACAATTTGAATTCGGCGAATGCATGCTTGGCAAACGTTTTACCATGTAACAAAGTTTCAGACAATTTGACGTAATCAAAATTAAATTTTCATATTAGTTTTAGATGTATTAGTTTTAGGTCATGTGTTGTCCAGCTATCACGTACTTACACGCACAGTTACTTAAACTGAGAAATTCTCATAAATATGTTCGGGATTGATATGACTATGACGTAATGCATTTGAGAGTGAAATTTCTATTGGTGTGTGTGTTTGTTTGTCTGCCTCCTAGGTATCTTGAAAATTATCCAATGAATTAATACCAAAATTTAAGACACTACAGCATATTGCCCATTGTACAGATTGATTAACTGCGGGATAAGTTTGGATGAACATTGCAGAGATATTAAAGCTAACTTTGGCCTACTTTCCTGGGCAGAGTAAACGGTTTCCGTAATTATCCCATTGTATTATTTATGCGTGATATATAACGTAATTTGCTGGCGGAAACTATGAATCGAAATCTCTTCGAATTGAGATTTCTGAGTCCCCTTCTAGTTTACATGAATTTTTGCATTTTTAATTTTAATCTAATTTATAGTTCCTCTATGTTCCCCTGATCCATGCATGAATGGTGGAAATTGTTCGGATAGTGGAATATCATTCTCTTGTTCATGCCCGGATCGATATACCGGTGACCGCTGCCAAATTGATGGTAAATATGTCATTTCAAAAACATATACTAGATGTGTGTTTTTCTCTTTTGCATTTTTATTCTGGGTTTTAGTTTTCGTTGTTCACACCATACTACAATAAGCTAAAAGACTGCAGCATTTTCATGTAGTTTGGCTGTGATTCGCAGTTTAAAAAACACCTTAAAAGTGGCTTGCAACCAAAAATGTGAGTTTTTAAGCGGAATTTGAATCGACACGGGCAAGTTGGAAAAGTGTTTTATGATCTAACGAAGTGTCAGACAATTTAGCGTCTATTAAGTCAACCTTATCCATGATTAAATTTATGGATGATTGATTTCTCGCATACTTTCTAAAAGAAGATAGAGATCCTTTTAAACGTGTTTGTTTTGTTTTGTGGCTGTCAGACACTTAACTGCTTTAAGCTGATTGGTGGGCTTTAGATCCCATTAATTGTCTTTCCACCAGTCAGATCAGATTGTTAGAGATTCTTTCACTGCTATCTGGGGTTAATAATTGCACTGAAATTAACCAACATCCGTTGATAGCATTTCACTGTATAAAAGTTATAATGTATATATTTTCTGTCATCTCTGGCTGTACCTAATCCTATAGGGTTGAAAGTACAAGCACGTAATAGATGGTCAATATTGGTGGGGTATTAAAAATGATTGAAACTATAAAAGATCATCTAAAGTTACAATTATAGGTTTCAATGTGGCAAGGCTTAAGATGGAATAAAATAATGCTTTCAGGGTTGTTATGATACCTTTATAATATGAGTGTGATATGACACGTAATTGGCTAATGCGCGTGCATTATAAAACCATAATGTACTGTATTGGTTTTTCAGTTTTCCCCGCTTTGACTCTGGTTTCTTGGGAAAACCAAAGTGAACAGAATTGAGTGCCGTACATTATAGATCTAAATTTTATTAGAAAGTGAGGGACCGAAAATGAAGTGCAAAAGCAGCCAACAAGATATAGCGGGACAAGAAAGGCAAAGGAATTTTCACGGCTGTTTTTGAGTCTGAATTGAACAAGCCGAGAATAACTTCAGGGATAAAAAATAAGAAAAAGCTACAAAAGCAGAAAGCAATGTCTTCAGCGAAACACGAAAAATATAATGATAATTTCAGCAAACAAAAACAAAAAAAATGAACGAAAAAATTGGGCTTCACTGCTTTCGTGCCAAAATCCGGCTTGGAAAATGCAGCAAAATAACAGCAGATTTGTCTTTTTAGCATGGTGGGTTATTTTTGTCATTTTCGAACATTTCTCACCCAGTTTATTAAGATTAATTTCCATAATTTATTCGAATTTTTCCATCGTCCGCCTGAATGTTCAAGCTTGTTGCTAAGTGATGAGTAAAAACATGCATGTGACATCACTTGATTACATTGTTAGAAAAATGCATTTAAAGAGGCACTATCATTAAAATTTTTTTCATAAGCCAGAAATATAACGTACTGTATGCTTGATATTCTTACCAAATTTCAAGGCAAAATTCGTTCATTCGTTCGTAATATACTCTTACTCATCCAAAATATCGAAATTGAAATTCGTCCAAAATTCAATTCGTAGGGTTAGCATTGTAAAAGTTTTTGGGAAAGATGTATATTCAAGGGGCCCTTCAAACTATTTCAACAGGGGGCCCATAACTGAAGATTTACGCCACTGGTCAGAAACTTCAGAAGGTGAACATTTGCATGGGAGCAAAGCGAGCTGTGATGAAGAAACGTACGATGACTCACCACATTCAAGTGAAAATAGTGATGAAAAGAAGAAATCAAACCTAGAATTGTTAATATTTGTTGGCAATAAATGGCTACTTGTTTGTTATTGAAAACATGACCTTTGGCAGACTTTGGGTCAAAAATAATCCTTGACCTTGTTTTTACAAATTTACTTTTGAAGTTGAAAAGGATAATTTTCATCACTCGTTCAAAGTATTAGTTAGTACTTTAGCATCACTTTATACTTCTTTAATATACATCACAGGCACAGCAACTTGATAGTTTTTCACGCACACAAAACACAAGCAGCGATGGAAGGAAAACCTTTAATAGCGTACAGCTTACCAATCAAAATACGAAGAAAAATACAAACAAATGCCTTGTAATTTATAGCTATAAATAATGTTTCAATGCATGTGTGTCTAATAACTGTCTATCGGTCTATTTCTGTTTGTTTAACGACTGTAAATTGAACTGATATGCACTCAGGGAATTTTATAGTGCAAGTAAATATCCTACGACTCTATGCGCGTTTTTGCTTGCCGTAAGATTCAGTGACTCATTGTAGGCCGGCTAGTATTGTATAGCAAACTATATACAGAAAACAGTATAAAAAGGTCACACGCGAGGGGGATAAATATAATAGTTGATTTTACAACTCGCATTTGAAAAGTAAATGTGTAATTTTCAACTAAATTGCGCTCATTGCCATTGGCATTCAGTATATTAAAGGTCTATAAAAATATGGAAAACAAATATTGAACCGGCTGATTTGAAGCATTAATTTAGCATAGTATCAATTCTGTGATTCGGTCCCGAGACATTATTCAATTTGTTCTATTTATACATATTATACGATTCAATACGATTTATTAATTGTTATATAGGCTACAATAATCTTTCGTATAATATTAGTACCTCGATATATACATAGGCGTACGGGGCCGCTAAATTTTGGGGGGGCGGTAGCTTTTTTGCCCAAAAATTCCACATTGCCCAAAAAATGTCAATATATTTATACAACTAATTAAATAGACAATTCTACTGTTCTAAAATATATATTGCGCTCGCTCACGATCAACGAATGTCGCGAACGATGAATACTTCAAAAAAAGTAGCTGTTTCTTCCCTTTCTGCTGCCAAATATGTCAATAATGCGGTCAATCTCATTATTCATCACAGCGTTTGCATAGGCCCTCTCTATGTTAATCAGTGCGATGCTGTTCACCCGCGTTTGACTCATCGTATTGCGGAGGTATGTTTTCAATCGGCGAAGGGCACTGAATGAACGTTCTGCGGAACATGATGTGGCTGGTATGACTGAAAGTATTATCATTACTTGAGTAAACTGTGGAAGCATTTCAAATAAGTGGTTCTCTTGCATGAATCCAAGAACTTTTGAAAGTTTCTTTCCTTCGGGTAATCCACGCTTAAGACAAAACGTGGTGAACATTTTCTGTTCTACCTGTAGAATCTCTTCATCCATACCATAAAATTCAGCAACTGTGGTGAAGCTCTCCACTTTGGGGGTTTCACTTTGGCAGACATCACCAAGGGCGTAAAGTATTTGCTGATCATTTCCGCTGAATCGCGCACTTCAAGCTCGGAAAGTATTTTGTCGATAGACAGGTAATATGTGTTGATTCTGTGATGAGATTCTGGTGTCACCTGAATGCGATCTCCGGGTGATTCACCCACAAGGGCCTGTAGGCGTCGCGATGTCTTATGGCGTGGTACTGTTGCCTCTCGTACCTTAAATAACGAATTTCCCAACCAAGACTTCATCTTTACACCCATTAATGATGCCATTTGCAAAACAAGGTCAAAATTTTGCTCACTTCTGCAACGACGTAGTGTCTCTATGGTCGTGCTGGATATTCTTCGCGCTGACAGAACATCAACTTCTTTTCCTTGAAGATACTGACTCAAACTATTTGTATTTCTTAGAATTATTCTGAGCACACATAAACCAAATATGAAATCCATGTCGCACAAAGATGTTAATAATGATCTGCTGTCCCTGTAAGTCTTAGGATCTTTATCTGAAGACAATTTGAGAAGCGTTTTAACAATTCTCTCCATTTGGTTATAGACAGCTTTTACCGCTTCCCAGTGACAGGACCATCGCGTAACACTTAATGATTTTAGTGTTTGTTTGTACTTTTCATCCTCAACTTCAATGTCACTAAATAACGCGTGACGCTTAGGGCTTCCTTCAATGAAATTGTGGATGGCCTGGATGTTGCCCAAGGCATTACGCAATGGCTCCACTTCTGTCATGGTATCCTGAAGGGCTAGGTTGAGAAGATGTCCGTAACAATCGACGTATATGCTCTGAGGGGAGCATTCTTTCATTCTAGTCGAGAGTCCTTTATGAATACCATTCATATTTGCAGCACCGTCAAATGCTTTACCAACTATATTCTTCAAATCTAAGTTAAGTTTGGTAATAGTGTCTTTCACAAGTTCATATAAAACCTCGCCTTCAGTTGACTTGGTCGCATAGAATCCCATGAATGCTCCTTCTTTATTCCATTTATGCAATAACTCAGACAGAGTGAAACTTGCTCAATTTTGCTGATGTCCGACGTTTCATCTATAATGATACTATACCATCCACTAGATTTAACGTCGTTGACAATGCGCTCTTTCACAAGATCAGCAGTAATTTCGAGTAATTCATTTTGTATGGCGGGCGATGTCCACTGCGCATGTTTTTTAAGCTGTTGATCTAGTTTAGAACCAAGCCAAGGTATGTCCCTACACCTCAAACTAATATGTTCTAAAAAGTTTCCACGGTTAACATCGCTGCTTTTATCTAGGTTAACTCGCTCTTCTTCGTGTCCACGTTGTGCAACGTTTTGTTGCGCTGTGTACATAAGACTCTCAATGAGTACTCTAAGGTAGGCCCTATTTTCTTTCACGGACTTCTTATGATCTTCGTGTAGTTGGCTTAGTACTGAGGAATTATGCTTCTTGTTTGCTCTACTGGACATCCACATTTCCATGGCCGTTTGATGCTTCTCGCTCTTATGATGTTTTGCTAACCGTTCCGGCTTTTTCCAGTTGTCAAATGAAAAGGAATCTTTTCCCTTCAAGTACATCTGGCAAGGAAAGCAGTTCGCTTTCTTACTACTGACGTCGTATGAGAGCCAGGGATGTCGCTTATACCATTCAGGATTGAAATCTCTAGTAAACGATTCGTTTCCCATTTTCTTGGGGTCGTAACTCTTCAGTAGCGGCTACTGTGGTCCTTTCATCTGCAGGCACGATTTCTCCGAATTACAGTCTTTTAGGTCTGGTGCATGCACGCGTATAGTGTCGAAATTGTCGTCAAAGCTTTGGGAATCATCTAAAGTAAGAAATAATGAATGTAAAAGTAATAATCATTTCGGATTTTCTCGTAGCAACGAGAATCAACGACAATAAGGGGTTTTAAGGACTTTAAAGAAAGTTAATGGTTTTCTTTCCATCACTGCACGTCTGTACCTGCTTTGTAGCTTACACATCTATTTTTCAATGTTTAAACGAAAAAGAAACCGTATACAATGAACTAAAAATTGCAACGCTGCCAATACATGGAAGCACTATAGAGTATTGAGCACTCTTACTAATACATCATGATACACGACTACGTGAAAAAACTTAAAACTGTTTACCAGAGGCAGAGCACAAAGACTGAAAGAGTAACAAACAGACAAACAGTTCTCAGACTTAAACGTAAAATTCACTCTGGTATTCAGACACGCATATTTTGATAATGATAGTACCTTACCGTGACTAGCTCCTGTACTTGGAAAAGAATAGGTCGGATCATTTTGCGATAATTCTCGAACTGGCACGACGTCATTGTTATGTACTGAGACTGCAACGGTTATACTGGAGACGGAGGACTCGGTAAGTTCAGCATCTCTTCCCTCAATATTTTCTGCGCTTGAAACGGTTTCATTGACACATTTTAAAGTAGTTTGACAATCATTTTCACTTCCCTCGGCCTCATTATCCACTCTATCTGTATCGCCATCGCTTTTCTTTCTTTTGGGCGTAATGGCCACTGTCTCGCCAGCGGTAGCAAAACAAAGTTTAGCTTGCTTAGCATCAACTGCAACGGTGAATTTTACCTTCTTTCCTTTGTGTTTAGTTTTGGCGTGGACATCCTGATATTCGGCCACAATTTCTTTTTGGCAAACTGAGCAGACCACACGATAACGATAGGCACGTTTTCGCTTAACGGGTTTCTGTTTGGACATTTGTCACATTATCATGATCAAGTTCAGTTTGTTGTTATCAATCGAAGCCGTTAAATTTTATTACACCCATTAAGTAACCATTTTAAGTCTCTTGCATCCCAAATTTAAATTTGCAAAAAAATGGAGTAAACTTGCTACCAAAAACGCCACAAGCTACATACAGCGACCGCTGGCTCAATGACAGCGACGTGTTTATTTTTGATTGCCGCTAAAATAGGCACAAAAAGCACGATCTCATTTTATCTCGATATTTTTGACAATGTTTGTACTTCCGAATTTTCAATATGGCCGCCATGAGTGGCCGATGACAGTGAGCGAAGTTTTCTGACAATGGTTTTGATTCAGTAACCAGTGATCGACTAGATCGACTGATCGATTGTGCAATAAACCAAAGATAGGAGAACGTAAGGTATCGTCGATTAATAAATTTTATACAATAACAAAAATAAGTCAAGCCACAAACGCTTGCCCAAATTTTCCTTGCGTGCCCAAAAAATTGACCTTTCCCAAACTTTGGGGGGGCTGCCGCCCTCCCCGCCCCCCCTTCCCGTACGCCTATGGATATATATATACACCGCGTTTATATGTGTCCCAGGGAAAGCGAAAACGCAGCGTAGAGTCATAGGATATTTATACTTGTACTAATTTCCAAGTGCACTAAATTCCCTGAGTGTCAGTTTAATTTACAGTCGTTAAAAATACAGAAATAGACCAATAGACACACATGCATTGAAATAATGTGTTTTTAGCTATAACTTACATTTGTTAACAAATATCAACAATTCTATGTTTGATGTTTTCTTTTCATCACTATATATTCACTTGAATGTGAGTCACCGTACGTTTTTTCATCACAGCTCGCTTTGCTCCCGTGCGAATGTTCACTTCCTGAAGTTTCTGACTCTCCTTTATATGAATTTGTACGAAAACATTGTTGAAATAGTAGTGAAATACAATAAAAACATTCGGTGTGCTGAATGAATGACGTCACATCCCCTTCAAAAAGCCCTCTCGCTTAAGGTGGCTCCCTAGGGTTTTATTTCCGGGGGTTACGTTCTTCGTATACTGTAAACTAAAACTCGTGTGACTTCAAAATACGAACGAACGTTGTGTTTTATATGGAACTCTTTTTTGAAACAAAAGTGTGAACTTTGCTTTAGTTAAAAGCATAAAAAGAGTTCTAAAAGTCAAAACGATACTCGGATGTGATGTTTCAAAAGAAGATAATGTAAACTTTTTTTTTTAAGCGGTATTCTGGACGTTTTTTGAACCGCCGTACGCGAGGTTCTATCGCGAACATTGGAGTATGATATAAAGTTTCCTCAAGAATTTGCAATGTTTTCTCCACAATTTAGCAGCACTTATGACAATAAAGATGACTTAAATAATGAGCCCTCTACGGGTGAAATGAGCAGGGCCAAAACTCCAAACATACCACTATAAAAACTGAAAATTGAACGGGCATTTTGCGAAAACATCCGACGATAGTACTAGCTCGCACGGGACGAATTTTGACAAACATTTTTCAAATGAATACCAAGAAGGCATAACCAGTAATTACCTAAATTTCTTTGCCAATTTTACATGTATAATCCACGCTTAGTTGACCATTAACCGACACAGTTATAAACAGTATATCAAACATAATTTATATTTTGTGATTTCAAAAAAGTCATGCCTTGTTGTTTTATGCAGAATGCATGTACACGTCAGTTGGGGTATTAAATTGTTCGCGTAAAAATCCGTAAAAATTGCCAAAATTAAACCCAAATTTCTCTGTTTTCCTTCGGTAAAATTTTTTAAAACTTTGCACATTTTTTAATATCGGCACTGCAAGTACAATATCCTTTTTTCTTAAAATTAAATCGAAGGGAAAATTTTTAATATTGATTTTTGACGTTTTTTAAATTTTCTAAGAAACGTATCGATTTAATTTTTTTGAATTGAGAGGAAAAAATCATTATATAAGTATTATCTTTTATGCAAAGTTTTAAAAAATTTCATCGAAGGGAATTTTTAAAATGACCTGAAAAAGACAAATTTTGAGCTTTATTCTAAGCATGCTGTTGCCAAGACAACATATTTTTAACACAAAAGTAGCAATTTGCAATGTTCAGGAGAACATTGTCAATGTGTCCAATAAATTTCGTTTTCATGTCATGTAAAGTAAAGAAACAGGAGTCTCCTGAATACTATAGTGTATAAATTAAAAAAACCTAGGGAGCCACATTAAGCTTAATTGGGCGCGTTTAATGGCGGCCGTAAAATTGGCAGATAAGAATCGTAAGAATGTCAGGAAGATGAACGAATTTTGCCTTGAAAATTGGTAAGAATATCAAGCATACTTTATATTTCTGGATTATGAAAAAAAATTGTAATGATAGTGCCACTTTAATATTTTGACCAGAGGTATAGGCTTATACTTAGCAAATATACCTCTTTGACATGTTTGATAATTGTTTTTGGATAAAATTATAATGGCCGTCTCAATTAGCAATAATACAACTTTGCAAATTTTTTCTATTCAACAGAAATGCCAACAGATTCTGACACAGAGGTAACAGTGTTTGACCGATCGGGAAATCAGGCGACAATTGCAATTGCAGAAACTGTCCAGTTTGCAGTTGTTATAGTAATTGATGAAACATTTGTGCCCGAACTACAGAACAAGCAAAGTCAGGATTTCAGAAATTTGAGAAATAGATTCCTTGTATTCTTGATTCCAATATACCGCAATAGACGTGGTTTTATTGGCATTATCTTCAATTCATTTTCCTCGGGAAGTGTTGTTGCAGATATTGACATATTATATAATTCCACCGAACCAATTCCGACTGTTGACGAAGTTCGATCTCCAATCGCTGAAGCAAGAGATAATGGATCGGCGCCATTCACTATTGAAAGTTTACAAGTCACGAAAATGAGCGGGTCACAAGATGGGTTCGAAACTTGGAAGATTGGTGTCATTGTTTCTCTTGCCTCCTTACTTCTTCTTCTTATTTTTATTTCAGCTGTGGTGAGTATAAGTTTTACCTTGGAAATGTTAAATTCAGACAGTAATAAAATGAGCTGCTTATAAGATTGGTTGATACTGTACCTTTTTGATCGTGTCGCCATCAGCCTATATACAAGCAGTAGGCTATGTCAACAGTATCAAAACAAAAAGAACAATACAACTAAAGGATAAATTTTGTATGGAAGGAGGAACAAACACAGTTCCTTTGTGCAAACCAATTACAGTACATGATTGTTTTGGATCACAATTTTCTCACACGTAAGAAAAGTCCAATCAAATGATACAACGATGACGTATGAATAAATTTATTCTCACGGCAAGAGTATTCTCGCTTTTAGTTTGACTTTGTTTTGCCCACACCTGAACATAGACTCTATAATTATTTTCTTGCTTTTTAATTCTTGTTGGAATGAATTGCATGCTTTGTATACGTATGTCAACATTTATTGTTTTTTAAAACTATGAATTTATATGATTCAATACAAGTATTTATAAGGTATTTCTCAAACAATGACGAACATATATCAAACATATGGTTAGTTAAACAGCCTGTACTATAATAACATTTTTGACTTAAATGAAAGAAAAAACTCAGTATCTATAAAATAAACAAATTTGTTCATGGTATTGTATTTTTCTCGCTTATTGCAATCCATCCTCTCCTTTGTTTTGTAAATTACAAATTAGCGCGTGCAAAAATGATGATGAAATGTTTATATCTACATCCTAACGTTACTGAATCGTTCTCTGAATCTTTCACTAGAGAACGACACGCTTTCATGTATTTCACGCAACATATATTTAATATTGTCGTTATTAATTGTGAAAGGACTTCTACGAAAAAATTATTTTTTATTACAGGTTATTGTTAATGGACGCAAAGGAAAGCAGGCATGGTATAATTTTGAAAATCGTAGAAATAGCTTTGACTTGGATTATGATCTCTATTCCATTAATGTTGATAAATCTGATGGCATTCCGGTAAGAATTATATGTCTTATTTTAATTTTAAAATATTTGAAAAATATTTGAAAACGATAACCCTTCGGGGCTCAAAGGTAGGCCTACCTATTTCTGAAGGGGCCGTTTTTTACATATATCACACCAATTACCTAACTAAAAACATTAATGCTTGTACAATCAATACAAACTAGTCTTATACAAAATATTAAAATGTTTGCCTGCAGTAAATAACATTAAATTTATTAATTATATATATATATATATATATATATATATATATATATATATATATATATATATATATATATATATATATATATATATATAAATATTATTCATACAAAGGTAATGTTGAATCATGCAGATGCCGTGAAAAATGCATTGAAATTTATGGCCACGGCTGTGATTAAAACTTCCTTAATAATTTGCATATTACTTTGAAATATGGCTTCAACAGTGAACATTGAATTTACAGAATTATAAATAACACGACGTTGCAAAATGCCCAGGGGCCGCCGAACCGGGGCGCAATGGGGGCATGTACTGTGCCCCCACCACTTTTTTTAAAAGTGAAAAAAGTGCCCTTTTTCTGGACTAAAGTGCCTCATTTAAAGAACGAAAAAACTATTTCTTGAATGAACGCCCTTTTTTGCTGGAAAAGCCATTTCCGACCATATAACGACATAAAATCGTTTGATTTTGGTCACATACAAAAGTGCCCCTTTTGGCCAATGCCCCTCCACTTTCGAAATGCTTCTGCGGCCTCTGAAAATGCCAAAATCTTAGAATAAATCAATAAAGTACCTCTTTTACAACTTGCCTCAATCGCTGTATGTTGGAAAACAAAGTCTGACTGTCGAAGTATTTAGTGTAGCCTATAATGTTGATTTGATTTCATGCAATTTAGTAAATATACAAGGGTTCACTGGGAAAAAAATTGAAAATCCATAGAAGGTCATAGAATGGAAATTATATATGGACCTTCATGGAAATAGAATGGATTTTTTTATCCATAATAATTGCATGTATAATTATTATTTCCATACTATGGATATAGTATTGAAATAGTATGGATATACTATATATGGATATAAAAACCAATACCAGCCGACAATTTCAAAAAATATAATACAAAACATAATCCGAAGATAAGCATCTTGAAACCCAAAATATGAGTCAAACAAGAAAGTGAGTGAGTAATATTTCGATTTTATTACAAAATCATCATCAGACTAACTGATAATGATGATGTAATAAAATCGAAATATGATGATGATTGATTTTGTAATAAAATCGAAATATTACTCACTCACTTTCTTGTTTGACTCATATTTTGGGTTTCAAGATGCTTATCTTCGGATTATGTTTTGTATTATATATATGGATATACTATAATAGTATGGATATACTATATATGGATATACTATAATAGTATGGATATACTATATATGGATATACTATAATAGTATGGATATACTATATATGGATATACTATAATAGTATGGATATACTATATATGGATATACTATAATAGTATGGATATACTATATATGGATATACTATAATAGTATGGATATACTATATATGGATATACTATAATAGTATGGATATACTATATAGTATTGAAATAGTATGGATATACTATAATTGCAAATTTCATAGTTTGGATTTCACATTTATTCCCAGTGGTTTTACTGCAAGAATCATTTTATACCTGCTGATAGTTTCAGCATGCAAATATAAAACTAATCTTATTCCAAAAAAGTATGTATTTTAACAACACACGCACCTTTTTAAAATGGATACTTTTTTAAAATGCATACTCAAAATAACATTAGTTTTATGTTTTATGTTTTTTGTTTTACTGCATATTCTGCAGTTCAATATTTGTACAGTAATTGCAGTTTCTGTTCGACACTTGTCTATATAACTCTATATACAGAGGGAAACGTGCAAGCAAGGGCAGTTTGCAAAACTATTCTAGTTTCCGATTCAGCCTCTAACCTCACAAACACAGCATGAGCTCCACCTTTGAATTTACTATATGAGTAAATTCTTAAACACGTCCGAATTCATCATTATGATAAATTCGCGGCAAATTTTGAATTTATCATAATAATAAATTCGCGGCACTTAACACTAACCCTAACCCCAACCCCTACCCTAACCACTAACCCCTAACCCCTAACCCCTAACCCCTAACCACTAACCACTAACCCCTAATTTTTTTAACATTTTAAATTTTTTAAAATTTTTTAAAAATCTAACTTTTTAAACTTTTCTTGCTTTTCGAAACTCTTTTAAAACTTTTTAAAACTTTTTTAAAAACTATTTTTTTAAAAAATTTGAAAAACTTCTTGAAAAAAATTTGAAAAACTAGTGCCATTACATTTACAACGGGAAACCTTGTGCATGCTTGGAAATATTTGCCCTTTTATTGTCTCGGGGTTCGGGCGCAGTTTCCGATTTCACGCGTACGTTTCTTTATCTGGTTCAGATATTTATAATATTCTTATAATATGCCATTGAATTTTTGTCATATGGAACGGTATAAATTTTGTTAAATAGAGATCTCAAAAGCGACTGTGTAGGTCGTAGACGCAGCGCCTTGCTGGTCTTACAGCAAACGTTACACATTTGGACAATAGCTAAATAGACATTGAATGTCCATTCTATTGATTTTAAAACGGTTTATAGCATAGATATCTTATATACACTAGATAGCGCATCTCTTTTAGTAAAATTGAAGCCAAGAATATTCCAGCGGTTATCCCCATTTGAATAGATGGCGGCCATGTTGGTCGTTCCCACTTGCTAATAAACGCTTAAAAACAAGAATAACTTTCATCATTTGAATAGTTTAAAAACGTATTTAGAATAGGGTTAACTTAATGTTTAAGTTCCCTGTTTAAGAAATAGAAAACATACGAATCTTCTCATTTCATGGGAACGACCTGAGACTGCAATAACGGCTTCAATTTTTGAATTGCAGAATAATTAGATGCACTATCTAGTGTATATATATATATATATATAAGATATCTATGGTTTATAGACATAGTGCTCCAGACTTTTTTTAAAAGTTTATCATCGTTTATATTAAACACCAGGGGCCGGTTGTATAAAAACGTAGTTAGCGCTAACTGCAGTTAAAAAGTAGTTAAAAAGTGGTTAACTTTAATCACGTAGTTAAGCCGGTTGTATAAAAGTGTAGTTAGCCTTAACTGCAGTTAAAAAGTAATTAAAGTTAACTATGCTTTAGGGTATAGTTAACTGTCCAAAACGTAGTTAAAAATGGCGTTTGTATAGGAGTGAACAACATTTTTCATTAAAACAACAATGAAAAGCAACGCTTACCTGAGATTTTCAATCGCTATCTTCCCTGTGAATGTTTCCTGACAATATAAACTCTTCAAACGCTATTGTTTTCTAGTATTTTGAAAAAAATTCCCGCCTATTTGCAAAATACGAGTCCACAATATGTTGAAAATGTGTGTCAGCGGTCGTTATTCGCTGCTTACTTTACGTAATTTTGTGTTTAAACGCCCCACGCAAGCCCCACGCACAGTTAACTACGTGATTATAGTTAACTATCCGACTAACTACGTTTTGTGCAACGCAGTTAAGTCATGTAGTTAACTAATTACAGTTAAGGATTTAACTACAGTGATTAACGCTAACTACAGTTAGCGCTAATTACGTTTTTATACAACCGGCCCCAGGTAGGAAGGATTGTTAACGTACAAAATTGTTTGGGATTGACAGTAAAGAATTATACGACAAATCACAACTGCATGCATTTCCTTTTCTGCACGATTGTTCAAGCCAAAAATCAAACTATTGCACAGAATCTCCGATATGAATTCTATCGCCATTCGCCCTCGCCCCTTGAATGCAAAGGAATGATAGCCGAAAAGGTTTAGCACAGTATTTTTTATTATATCTGGTCTAAAGTGTCGCTACGTTTTATCAGGGATATATATACATAATTCATAAACTGTATATGCGCACGAAGTCTAGCTGATAGAACTACTTAATATAAAGTTTTAATTAATAAGCCTTTTAAAGTGTCTATTGATAGATAGGTTGTTTGCCTCTAGTATCGTTTGGTGAAACTGCTAAAATGTTATTACAGTATACGATAAAGATTAAAGTTGATTTAAATATTGATGACACAGCGGCATTATACAAGTCGAAAGAAGTTGTATTTTAAGCCGGGTTATTCTTCAAATATAAAGCCCTGAATGGATAATGGCAATGACAATGAAAGGTCTTCATAAGCTAATTAAGGTTTATAATGCACCTGCTGTAAATTACTGTAATATACGAAATATGATATAATTTACTATAAAGTACAATACCAATGTCTGGTGCAATCTGATGCATATATCGTCCTATATTCAAGTTATATGTACCGCACGCACGGAAATTAACGCACAGTGGAGTCTTGGCGTTCGTCTGATGACACTAGATACCTATACTTCGAGTCTTCAACATAATCATTCTTGATCGTTGAGTTTCAGCAATGTAAATGAAAGGAATTTTACAGTCCATAACGGGTTTTAATCCTGTGCTTTCACAGTCAAGATAGCAGCTATTGTTCAAGGGTGGGTTGACTACAAAATTTTTGTAGTTCGCTATAACTACAGCTACTTCAAAAATATGTAGTCAGCTACAACTACTGCTACTTTTGAACAAAAGTAGTTCGCTACTGACTACGGCTACTGCTTAAAAAATGTAGCGAACTATTTCGCTATTTCGCTACTCTATATTTTTTAGTTATGGTATTTGGGCTCAGGCTGTAATTTAACCTATAACAAATAGACTTACGAGTAGCAACAGTAAACAAATAGGGTCAAAGAAACATTTTTGTAAGCACTATACAGTGTTCAGGAGTGCCACTTTTCAATGCGCTAAAATAATCTTTACTGTATAAAATAATCTTTTAAGCAAACCGTGTCTTAATATCATTATATTCTACGAACGGTTGCTAACAATTTTAAAAAGTAGCGAATAGCGATTCGCTGTTTGAAAAGTAGTCAACTACTTGGCTATTTTTAGGCAAAATGTAGTTCGCTATAACTACAACTACTGTTTTAAAAAAGTAGTCAAAAACTACTGGCTACTTGAAAATTGTAGTTCGCTACAGTAGCGAACTACAACTACTTCGCTACAACCCACCTTGCTATTGTTTACACAAAGTTGGCGATGTTCTGGAAATCAAAGCATCCCATTATAAAATAAATCCTTTGTTGAATATCGGACAGGATACACTTCAACCATAAACAACCATATCGTTCATTTGATATCGTTTGATCGATCAGTCGGTGTAGAATTGGGAAGACATAAATATATGTTTCTACGGCGATGCATGCTCAACTTCGCAAGCCTGGCGCGTGTGGAGTCCTTCCCTTGGAAGTGAAATATGATCCAGCTTGTCGGCTGTCGCTTGAAATTTACCGCAACACTTATTATTGATGACCTTCAGTATAACAGGAAGTCGTGTCATGATGAATACGAATTTAAAACAGTTTATTTCACGATTTCTTGTTGCAAATTAGATTTTATCACCCAAAACTTTCACACATAAAATTGCAATTTTCCAAACGCAACAAACAGACTCCTCTACTACCCCTCCCTGAGAGCAATTCATTTTACCACTCAGAATCTGCGGGGTCACGTGACCAGCCCCGACCAGGGTCTTTGCTCCACAAGAGGAAAGAGCCTGGGAACGAGGTTGGAAAAGTTATAGCCTACTTGAAAAATGTATATTCTATTTTTATTATTATCATGTGATTATAGCATCGTATTTTATTAACACTGATTCTTACTTCTTTTTCTAGAATTACGCGGAGTCATTTGAAATGGACGAGAGAGGCAACACTTATCTGTAATCGAAAAGAGATGAGAAGTCCACATTGCCGAAGTAAAACTAGAAACTGCACTAAATATAGAAACAAATATGTTTGATAGTTTATGTTTGATAGTTTATTTGACACTAAAACTTACAGCTCCAGAATATAACTAATTCCACTGCTGAAATATGTTAGGTTTACAAGGATATTAAAACTAATTTTACATGTATTTGTTTAAGAAAAAGAATAAGATTAGACTCAATACTTAAAAATACACATTTACATATACATACTGTATGCGCAGACTTATAATTTGTTACTAAAACACTCACTAATGCTAATTTTGATTAGGTTAAAAAACCAGCATATTCGCGGTAAAAACAGCTTCTAAGTTATTCAGAAAACTTATTAGAGTTATAAGTGATAAAACTGTTCCTAAATCTGTTCGTTTTATGAAGTGGCACGTTAATTTCCTATTTTTACGCAAAAAAATGGCTACTGTCATTATTTAATGGCGGTAACAAATCCGTTAATTTGTGCTCAGGATTATTGACTATGTCCTTAAAAAGTTTTGTTGTTAATTCCTGTCTTCTACCGTACAGTGATGGGGTGTTCGTGTTTCTCAATGCTTCTTTGTAGTGTTGATCTGAGAATATTATTCGAAAAGCTCGTTTCTGAAGTCTTTCAAGATCTTCAGACAGATATTTGGGTAATGAGTCGTGAAATGCTTGGCACGCATACCCGATGACTGGTCGAATACAGGTGGAGTAGAAAAGGATTAGGTCGTTAGCTGCTAATTTCGCTCGTTTTAGTTGTCTTAAAAATTATAGACGAGGTGCGACCTTTTTACAAACGTGTGAAATATGACTATTCCACTTCAGGTTATTTGAGATGGTTAGACCCAGCAATTTTACCGATGTTACACGTTCGACAATATTCCCATTAATAGTAATTGGCTGGAACTCACGTGTGCTTGGTGCAAAGCTTATACACAACTCTTTGCATTTTGATTCGTTCACTGAAAACCGTCAGCTGTTGATTTCTGGTTAAATTCATCTACGTACTTTTGTAAGTTACTTGGGCCATCTCTACAAACTGATTCCGACAAGGATGAGTCGTCAACATATTTCCATAAATCATTAACGTCCTCAACGCTTAGATCATTAATCATAATACAAAATAACCATGGGCCGAGCTTTGTTCCTTGGGGGACGCCGGCTGCGACCTTGCCACATTCGGAATGGCAATCTTGGCTGAGTTTTACCCTCTGTTCTCGGTCAGTCAAAAAGTCTAAGATCCAAAGCATGACAGACCTCGGTATGTTATACTTTGTTAACTTCTCCAAAAAATATTGTGGTCTATTAAATCAAATGCTTTACGGAAGTCAAACGTCATAACTCGAGTTGTTGAACCGTTACCATCCGTATCCTTATTCCAAGTGTGTAGCATGCTTATAAGAGCATATGTCGTACAGCTATCCGGCACCGTCCCAAATTGTTTACTATCGATCAATTCCATCACTGCTGGCTTCACATAAATCATTACAACAAATTCTTCTGTGATTTTCGATAGAATAGGTGTAAGTGAAATAGGGCGTAACTGACGATTGATATCCTGGATGGGCTTTTCTTTCGGTATTGGAACTACGTCCGCCTTCTTCCAAACTGGCGGGGTAGGGTACATTCCCGATATGAACAGTTCAAGATGGCCGCTATCGGGCCAGCTAATAGATCTGCGTTTTCTTTTAGGAGCCACGACGGTATGTCATCCGGACCAGGAGCTTTTTTGGGATTAAGTTTGAGAAGGTTTTGGAAAACAGCATTCCATGTTAGAGTAATTACTGTATCACTTTGTGCAGGTTGGATGAGATGTTGACGAGGTACTGAGGATAACGGCGCATATCTAGCCATAGGAGCCAAAAAGGCATTATTAATCTCGTTGGCTAAATCTATTTTTTCAGAGCTAGAAAGGTATCTCCTGGTCTCAGAGCTTTCACAATTTCATCTGAGGTTCCCCCGATTACATTCGTTCCACTAAGCTTTTTAACCTCTTTCCACCATGCTGATGGTTTACATTGTTTTAAATGGTGAACGCTATTTTCGTAATATTTTGCCCGACATTTATTCCTTTGGCGATTGATTTGATTCCTCAGCCTTTTAAATTCTGTAGTTCTTTTCTAATTAAGGGCTTTTTGTCGTTTCCTTATAAGACCTTTCAAAGTTGTGTTCATCCTTGGAGGTTCATTTAATCTAACAGTTTTATTACGTAGTGGAATAATTGAATCAACCCATTATTAATTATTGTTTGGAATAAGGATGTTCTTTCTTTACAAGAGTGGCCTGTGTTAAGCAAGGTGGGAATGTCTACCATCTCTATATATTTCCTTACAGCAAGGCGGGAACTAGCCCCGATGATTTAAGTGCGTCATCTTTGTTTGCATGCAATTCGCCTTCACTTACTTGCTTACCAACAGACAAGTTCATAAGTTTCGCCTCTAGATAGTGATCACAGCTATCAACTTCAATCGTAAGCTTCTGTGAACGTGGGCCATAGCATTTAATAGTGAAATCAGAAGCCTCAGCGGTAAATAGTTTAACATGACCACCAGGTGAAGTACATTCCCCTTTAATTTGTAGATACTTATTAACGAATTCCTTTAACTCGATGAGGGAACCAGTCCATCGATATTTACCGCCATCATACAATAGCTTGTTCGCAGTTGTCGTCAGCAAGTTATTCATTATACAAAATATAAACTAAAAAAATACGGAGCTCAATAAGGGACCGGTCATTATTTATGGCAGGGGTGGGGGCCGAAGAGAAAATGGTGGGGTAACTGAAAAATAATAGTTGCTTTAGGTGGGGTGGCCAAAAAATCCTTGCATGCAGAGGTGGGGTAAAAAAAAAATAACCTTACTTTAATCACACACAATACAATGTATACTACTATCAGAATTTAATATGTGATTATTCTAATTTTTTAATAAAATATTGCTTTCCAAAATGTTGACAGAAACACCCCCCTCAACCCACCCGTAAAGGGTCATTTTTATATTCATTTACACACAAAATCTCCAAAGACTCCAATTACCAGACAAAATATATACTGCCTATATATAGGGGCTGTTTATATGGTGCAACTGCAAGCCATGCCCAGGGTACTCAAGCTGGCCCAGTTTTGGCAAGATCCTGCCTTGTTGTTATTTCTTACTAAAGTTCACCTTGTGTATATATGGGTAAAGAGCGGGCCCAGCTATAGCTAAGCGAGATCCCGCCCCTTTAGCCCGAGATCTTGCTTCAGGAAAAGTGACCTTAAGTCTGTAGCCCCTAACCCCAGGCATCCAGCCTGACCCCCATATAAACATCCTCTTATTACATATCTCATAAAGTATATGTGCAGTCTATTAAATTTTCAGGATTTAATTTTTGGGCATCTACACTTGATACTGCATAACTAATATTTATATCCAGTATGTGCTTGTAAACCATGTGGACAATTCAGGTGGCAAATCATGAAATATGCCCCATGCCCCTTGTGAATCTGGAGAATCATTCCAATGGCTAGTTCACAATATGTTCAACTCTAGCCTTTGGCAACTAGCTGTTTTTCTTTACTAGCAGATCATGTATACATAGATAAAATAAGAGAAGTCTATTTACCCGTTTTACAGATTAATTTAATTGTTTATATAATCATACTTGGAATTCGGATGAATATCTTTATCTTCACACTGTATAACAGAAACTTTTTCTCATTAATTTACAGTAACTTTCTAAATTCAGATATTCTCACATGGGACAAATTAGTGTCGTTGTATTGTTTACGAATTAAAATATTAAATTGATTTCATAAACTTCAAGAATTCCTTGGGAATTCTTAAGGAATTCCTTTAAAATTCCGTGATAATACATGTGATTGTCTATAGCAAGGAAATATTAAAGGAATTTCAGAGGAAATTTTAGAATTTAGATAGTTGCAATCATGGGTGAGCACATATTTTGTGAAACTGTTTCAAAATAAAATTGCATTTTAATTAATAAAAAAATGCAAGAATGTGAAAGAAACCAAATTATATACAGTGAAACTTTAAAGTGGGAAAGAGATGGTGAAGTACGGTTAGTGTTCTAAAATATTGAAGCATATGGTTAAAAAAATAAATATATGTTTATGCATGCATGGGACTAGCATATTGCACTATCTCGTGAAAAGGGAATATAGCGTTGAATACAAACTATAAAAACCCATTCATATTTAAATTTTACAAGTAGACAAATTTTAAGCCTTCAGATAACTATAATTCTTTATATAGTACCTTAATTGCTATTGTAGGGCTAACCCATAATAAAGGCATGACTGTTGTGTGCATTAATTACTCCACAAGAAATAAGGGGCAAGGGATATTGGTAAACAAGTATTACCAATCAATCCTATTCCCTTTTAATTATAATGTCCACTGTGGTCAAAGCACCGTATAATAATAATTATTTACTCTCTAACAGCAGATGATCTTACTCATCAAGGGCAATTTTGTTACAAAATACTAAACTGTTTCATTACATATTTTATGTCTGAACCTTTGACATTGCAACAAAATAGGTTTGGGTGGGGTAAAAAAATTTTCTGGCATTCCACCGGTGGGGTAGCTAGAAATTTTGTTTCGAAAAAGGTGGGGTAATGATTTTTTCCGGCTTCATTTTACTTTCTCTTCGGCCCCCACCCCTGCCATAAATAATGACCGGTCCCTAATGCACATCTCTGTTGATCGTTGAAGATTTGTAACCCAGGCTCAACATTATGCCTGGAGTTACAAATCATTTGAAATATTTGTTGAAGTTATCCATGAAGATTAAAAATATAACTTTTGTTAAGAATTCAACACGGTTGTTCGAAACATACATACAGTATGTTCACAGCACTTTGCACAAGCACGAGTACTTATTAAATTCAGCCTTACCATAAAGGGCATAAAACATTACCGTATTTACTCGATTGAGCGCCGCCCCCGATTGAGCGCCGCACTGAACAGTGTAAAAACTTTCCGCGTCAAAATTGGGATATTTGGTGACAAAAACCTTTTAAAACTTGTCTATTTTATAGTTAAAAGTTCTTGTCATAATTAACAAATAAAATATTTTTTAAAGAGCGCCGCCCCCGATTGACCGCCGCCGAATGAGCGCCGCATCTGAAGCCCTAAAAATTTAAAGAGCGCCGCGGCGCTTAAACGAGTAAATACGGTATTCGTATATTACCACACCTCCAAATTATTACTGCCTTTGCATATATAAGTACAGACATGGACAATGGTGGATGCATGATAGATTGAAACACCTTCACCTGACACATGCACATACACAAAATCACATCCGCGTTTGTGTGAGCACGACAACTCAGAAACTATAAAACGTAATAAAACGAAAATTTGTGCGTCTCATTCTTCAGGCACAAATTGATTAAATTTTTCTTAAATCTGGATGAAAATCGGATAAAAAATTAGAAAAAGTTTGTTTTGTTTTGCCAGGCAGAATGCATGTAAATTATAAATGATATATTATAAAAAGTCTATGCACGCTAAGATAATTTCAATAAAAGTACATTACACAAGTACATTAGAAATAATGCAACAAATAAAAATTGATATAAAGCGACAAAATCACGCATGTTCGAGATTTATGCATGTATAATTGATGTGTATTGTATAATCCCCGAGCCAACGCCGGGGCGAAGGTTCTAATTCCGCCCGGCTATTCACACCCGGGGAAAGGAACGCATTAGCGCAGCCTAAGGTTCATCAATGAACGCGGGCGCGTGACCAGCTTTGCTTCATGGGTGGACCTCCTCACTGATCTAAAAAATATGGCTGTTTCCCATGAGTGGGATAAGCACACTGAAGATATTAACTTAAAGCAAGATTTCAATTTTCAAAAGCATATATTTGTAAAATTACGTATCACACAATGAGATTTGAAGCAATTTTTGTTTGAAGAAGTCAGAAAAATTTATTTACTATGGGAAATCGTGAAATATAGGGCAAGTTTGCTTTGAATGTTTAATGTTTATGAATTTTGTTGCTTTGATAATTTATTGCGTATTAAAAACATGCACTGCTGTTTTCCTTTTCAATGTGAAGCTGTAAGTTTCCTAAATCGCCCTGTTTAATTTAAGAAAAAAAGGTAAATGTAAAGGAGAGCAAATTAATTTAAACCCTAACTGAAATTACTCAACAATTCCAAGTAAAAACAGTTTATCGGCAAAAGCAGTTTAGTTATTAAAATTTAAAAATGAACATTTCAAAACATTTTACGAAGCGATTCAGGTTAAATTTTACATTTATCATTTATAGACCCGGAGCGAGGAGGATTTGGCGGGATATTATTGAGGGTAATGTTTCGACGAATCCCCCGAGCGGAGGGTCTCTAAATGATATATTATACCGAAAGTTGAACAATCCACTAAGTTCAGAATAAACTTTAAAACTTGCTTTAAAACTATAAAACGAATACAACTTTTAATTTCTTACGTATACCTGTGTTTTTGACGTTTTCTCTTTAAAATCTTTGAGCATACATTCTTTGGAACATTGAAGGTAACATACGTCTTGAAAATCTTTGGTTAAATCAATAAATCTTCTGTACGAAATTACAAACAACAGTTCGCGAACGCCATATTGTTTCAGAGCGTGGTGTCCACGCGTCACGCGTGAGCGTGAGATACTATAATATCCCACGTTGGATCTGCCGTGGGATATTATAGTATCTCACGCTGCATTGCGAAATCATGAATTTTACTGAAATACCGTAAAAATCACATTGTCACGTGGTACAAATGCTGTTATTTTATTGGGCAATTTGAATTTGAGGTATAATATTAAATCAAAACTCACAAAATCCAGAACAACATACCTACAGTACATATTTCGGAAATTCTTCGTTGTATAGTTAAAAGCAATAATCCTTCGATTATTTTTGCCGTGTTGTACACGTCGGTGAAATTTAGAAAAATTTCTACCACTCGTTCGGGTTCGTATTGTCAACGGACATCTTACATAAAGTGGCCAGTGACCAGTTCTTCGAAAAATGTAAAAGTTTCAATTTTTCACCGCAAGTCCGCTGAAAATACGAGCCCGTGGTTCTGGGAGAAAATTTGCTGAATATGACCAGCGTGGTACATAAAGTATAATAAATTATAAAATTAAAATGATCGTGTTGTTACGGCAACACTGACGTACACGCGAGCCTGCGTTCAGTGTTGATTGATTACTAATACTTGTATTTCTAGTTTATGCATAAGGTGGTCCACTACCAAAAATTTGACTTTTATTCTGAAATTTGTGAATTTTTAAAATACACAGATTTATATACTATAAACTGTTGTTAATCATATGTGTGGGTTTTTATTCCGTAAAAAAGCTTGAAATCCAAGAAAATGAGAAAATTCCTAAGGCTTTCACATATTTTTGCCCTAACAACGCCCTTAACAACGGCTGTTTTGTTCGTAAAAACCGTATAAAAACCCATCAGACGCTATTTTGTAACTATTTTGCATATATTACATGAAGTAGGGTATGTTGCCTATTTGAAAAAGCCGCTGAAAATTTTTGTTGGAATTTGTGGGCTTCGTTTTGAAGCTCATTTTGGTGATCAAACTTTCAAGTAAATTTTGTGTAGTTTGCTGTTGGATATTTTTGGATTTGGGTATAGCTGTTTTCGATTCTTATTAAATTGTATATTTACAATGCCATGACAAGGTTCAGGACCAAGAAAACGGAAATTTCGTGGCAATCAATTATTACAATGAAATCAATTCTTACATTACAAAACCTCTTGTAGTCGAGAGTGTAAACAATGATACCACTGAGCTCTCTGAGCAATCGACATCGACCGAAGCAGATCATACCGTTTCCGCTTCTGCTCGAAAAGTAGTCACCCAAAATCCACAATTTGGGACGCAAAGTAAGCCAAATGTAACCGGGTACCATTTCATTGACATGGAATTGCTTCGTGAACTTTTTACTCAGATGGTTTGTAAAGAGTGTGGAAATTCATGCCTTGTCTTAGAGGATGAACCACGTGAGGGAAAAGGCAGTGCTTCTCATCTTCGAGTACGGTGTAAAGATTGTGGATGGGTTTATACCTTTTATACTTCAAAGAAGGTACAACATTCTTTTGACATCAACCGAAGTTTTGTTTATTCCATGAGAAGTATTGGACAAGGACATGCATCGATGAAAGGCTTTTGCTCCTACATGAACGTGCCACCACCATTACATTATAAAGCATACAATGCTAGTAATGCTGCCTTGTCGAAAGCCGCAAAATCTGTGGCTATGAAAACTATGTAAGATGCTGCGAATGAATTGCATGAAGAGAATTGTAACTCAATAACTAAGTGTGGTGTTTCGTGTGATGGAACCTGGCAGCGACGCGGGTATTCTTCATTAAACGGTTGTGTTACAGCCTTGTCGATAGACACTGGTAAATGTTTAGATGTTGAAATAATGACAAACGTTTGCCGTGGGTGTCAAAGGATTGACAAACAAACAGATGCTTTAAAAAAAGCTGATATGCTGGATAGACATCAGTGCAAGGCAAACTATCAAGGATCAGCGCCATCTATGGAAACATAAGGGATCAAGAGGATATTTGGAAGGAGCAAGGAGACACGTAAGCTGCAATATACAGAGTACTTTGGAGATGGTGACAGCAAACCGTATAATGAAATGGAAAATGCTTATGGAAACATACGTGTGGAAAAGAAGGAATGTGTCGGTCATGTCCAGAAGCGAGTTGGGACGGCACTACGGAAACTGAAGAAAGAAACAAAAGGATGTGCTGGAGTTTGGTGCATATGATGTAGTTGCCCACTTCAATATTGGTTCCAAGGCTGCAACAACAATCTTTAGCGAACTTGGTTTGGTTCCAGGACAAATTTTTGAATACGGGGTTGGGAAAGCTGACAAGAAACGGGTAAAGAAAGCTGACCAAAGAAACACTCCGGCGGTGAAGAAGATTAGAAAGATCCTGCGTGGTCAAAAAAAGAAGAAACAGGACAATACAAAAGAGAAAGAGGGTACTACATACAAGGCAGGAGCATTCTGAAATGGTAGCTATTGACGTTTAGTACTATAATGCCATTTTAAGGCGGCTTTCTTGTTGATAAAATGAAAGTTTAACTTTAAATACGTTTTCCTCAAATTGGCGAAAAATGCCGATTTCCATGATTGCGCGCAGGATATCTCAAGAACGATTTAAGCTATCTTGATGAAATTTTTAGGATAAACTAACCATGTATTGCTCTAGGAGCTAAACGAAAAATATTTAGAGTAAGTTGAATAGTTTTGAAATTAGTAACAGTTGCTTTGTGGACAGCTGTATACATGTCGAATAATTGCTTGGCAAAAATGTTGTTATTGACACAATGCTGATATTTTAGGTTTAATCTTGTTAGTTTGTAAATAAAAGTTATTTCAGGATTTTACCTTTAATGCTTATCTAGCAATCCTGCATACAAGATTGTATCAATTTTCACGATGGGGAGCGCTTTATCAAGGTAACCATGGCAACAATGTTTTGCAGCAACACATTTTTTTGTCAGAGAGTCGAACCTAACAACATATTAGAACTTCATAGTAGTAAAAGATAGAGAAAAAAATTTTGGTAGTGGACCCCCTTATTTTATGCATAATACATAACTTAATTCGCTGGGGGGAGAGTGCCCTGTAGTTTTATGACTTTGTTCGAAACATCGCATAAAATTGAACATAAACGTGATTTTGTCGCTTTATAACGACTACATGACGACAGCGAAATAGCAAACATTTCTTGATTTGATGATTTCTTGCAAATACATTTTATTTTTGCACGATTTTGTGAATTTCAAAAGCTTTTTGATAAAATAAAAGCGAAAGAATTGGAAGAGTAAAGGCGCCAACGTTAACAAAGGTAAGTTTGATTTAAATATTGATGCATTGTTTGCTTTATATTGCTTTAATATGGATTCTACTACCAAAATAATGGCCTGGTAGAACTTTGGTCCCTCACAGAATTTCATCCGTTTGAAAGGGTAGGCAAGCAATTTTCACGTTACCATGGAAACGGGTGAGTGTATTTTATACGTTATGCCTTGTTTCTTGGTTGTTTGTGGGACTGGTAACAAGGTAAGGCCTGGTCGCATAGCTATTCTAGACCACATTTTTCTTCACTGGTCGAAAACATTGCCATATAGAGCTGAAAACACATCAAAGATTCACACTTTGTTTGTATTTTATTTTATTTTGTTGCTTGTTGGTATCTGAAAATAGTCTCTTAGAGATTATATTTTCTTTGCAATGCCAAAAATATAAAAAAGCGGCATTTCGTGGCCAGAGTCGATGGGATGTTGACACATCAAATTCAAACAACAGCGTGTACACCAGTGCTTGCTTCTGTATGAAAGGTATGAAACGAGTCAGAGTAATGAAAGAAGCGAAGATTTTGATGGGGCCACACAGCTATAGACTGATTGAGCTGTCAAATTTAGTCAGTGCGTTTCAGCCTTTACAGTCTTTACATAAATTGGCATCTGGAGGAGAGTTGAGAATAAGCGAAGTCGAGGCCCGTAGATTGGGAATAGCTCTGTGATCAATGTAGAGTGTTCCAAATGCGACGTCAAGATCGAGCTTCAAACCTCTGGGAACAACAGCCAAGTGTGAAAGCCCCAAAATACCATGGATGATGGACACAAACAGGCATATGGTTTACTCCGGAATGGAGTGGGTGTAGGAAGAGAGGCTACTGTATGTCAGTTATGTGTGACATTTTCAATATGCCCCCCTCCCCTTGCCATCATAAAGCTTGGGACCAACATGTTGCTGCACTGTATGTGGCCCACAAGAAAGCTGTTGCGGAACAGTTACAGAAGGCGAGAAACAAAGTGTTTTGACTTCATCGCTCTGATGAAACTGATGTCGCAGAGATTGTGGTGAACTATGATGATATGTGGTCCAAACTAGGATACACAGCTAATATCCGGGTTGGTTTTGTCATCTCGGTTAAAACTGGCGAAGTACTTGATTTCAATTTTGAGTTGAAGCTGTGCTCAGAGTGTACATCAGCAAAGAAGGATCTTGGTGAAGATTCTGCTGAGTATGCCATTTGGTACGGTGGGTGATGATGAAGATGACTATCCGTTAGCCAGATTTGCTCGTAATGATGAGTCTAATGACACTGGTGATGCACCATTGGGTCAATTTGCCAGTAGAAATCAAGAAAAGTGACTGTGACATTCTTGCAATGATAAGTGTTGACTTTGGACAGGTACATTGCACCCAAACGTCAGAAAACACTAGCAACATTGTTTACTAACTTTAAATGGCGTTTTTCCCAAAAACCGTATTTTGGCTAGCAGCCGTTACTTAAATCTTATCTTCTCAAAGAGTATTTAAGCAATCTTGCTGATTTTTTCTAAGATTGTTCTTTGGATGTTTCTGCACAAATTAATGGATGCTTTTTACACTCTGATCAAAATTGAATGTTCTACACCAAAATTGGTATTGATGAGTAAGATCCTTACCTAATACTTGTTGCCATGGCAACAAAATAGAGAATTAGACAAAAAGCATCCATTATTTTGTTCACAGGGATGTACTCTTTTATTCAACTTAAATTCGTCAAGTTTGGATGCTTAGATTTTGACTAGATAGATTTTAAATATAGAAAGCTAAAAATTCACTTCTCTGGTTTGCAAGATTGTTATACATTTAAGTTTTTTTCTTGGTAGCTCATCTGTGATAATATTTGAGCCGACCATGTTATAAGCTTCACAATGATATAATAATAAGTGCATGTTGCATATGCATTAAATCATAATAAGATGGAGCCGATGTTGCATCATATGTTCGCGAAAAAAAAATTCAGGTAGCAGAACCCTTATTAAAATCTGATCGTTGCGTATAATGAAAGAAGATAGCATATACTTTACCTTAAATTGAAGCTTATATTACGTATAATAACATACCTAACATATGTTTGGGAAATTGATAATTTTTTAATTAAAAGTGACATTTTAAGGGATTTTCATTATTCAAAAAAGATTCTTAAAAAATTATCGTGTTACCATGACAACTACTTTAAATACTTCATGTTCGGAAAATACAATGGTTTTGTCAGCAAGGCGAGGAGTTTCTGCATGCATGTATTTTTTAGTATTGAAATTATGTTAGCATGCATAAGACTTTTACATCCCAGAGCCAAACGCGCGGAGCGCCGTTCCGGGCGTTAGCCCGGGGCAAGGGTACTAATTCCGCCCGGCTATTTGCACCCGGAGAAAGGGAAGCATTAGCGAAGTCTAAAGTTCATCAATGATCGTGGGCGTGGGTGACCAACCGTGAGTGCCGGGTGGTCATCCTCACTGATCTCAAAAACTTGGCTGTTTGCCTGGAGTTGGATAAGCAAGATTTCAATTTTCAAAAGCATATATTTGGAAAATCACGTTTCACACAATGAGCTTTGAAGCAATTTTTGTTTGAAGAAATTAGATGAATTGACTTACTGTGGAAATCGTGAAGTATAGGGAAAGTTTGCTTTGAATGTTTAATGTTTATGAATTTTGTTGCTTTAATTTATTGCGTATTAAAACATGCACTGCTTTCCTTTGCAATAAAGCTGTATTAAAGTTTGCTAAATTACCCTGTCCCTGTTTAATATAATTAAGAAAAAAGATAAAATGTAAAGGAGGGCAAATTAATTTGAAAACCGATCGCGAATTACTCAACAATTTGAACTTATATTGTTTTATTAGGTAAAAACAGTTTATCGGCAAAAGCGGTTTAGTTATTAAAATGAACATTTCAAAACATTTTACGAAGCGATTCAGGTTAAATTTTACATTAAATCAAAACTCACAAAATCCAGAACAACATACCTACAGTACATATTTCGCCATTTCGGAAATTCATTGTAGGCATAGTTAAAAGGAATAATCTTTCAAATATTTTTGCCGTGTTGTACAAAAGTATAATAAAAGTTAAAATTATCGTGTTGCCATGTCAACACTGACGTAAATGCGAGCCTGCGTTCAGTGTTGACTCAATTACTAATACTTCATGTTGAATCAATGTTTGGAAAATACATGCGAGGGGTAGCTGTATGCATGTATTTCTAGTATTAGAAGCTAATAAGCTAATTTGAATTCCCAGGAGTAAATAACCTTGTATACTTAACAAGAATAGAGTTATTCAGGTCTCGTTTTTCAATACACCCTGTATTTGACGCTTCCGTGGATTCAGCAGCATAATGCTCAGACATTCAAACTATTACAATAGGAAAATTTCAAAAGGTGTACTTTTTTGGGGGACACTCTGTATACAGGGTGTATAACAAAGATAATCCAACTTTGACATGTTACTGTGCGTTAATTAACCCGTTAATAGGTTTTTCGTATTTATAAAGATCTGTCTGTTAGCCTTCAAGTGACATCTTTATGAAATGATTGCAATAAAAAGTGACCAAATGTGATCTGATTTAAAGTGATCGGTTCAATTCGCATTTTTCCACCTCTGGGATTTAAATGTTCTTCCAATGTTCGAACATACGCCCAAAATTTTTGTTGCCATTTTGGAAACGCTTCTAGTGTTGTTCAATTTCGATATACAATTGCATGCGGATTTATCAAATCTTGATGCTTAGACATGCATTGCGCCATATTTACTCAAGGGACTTGAATCCCAAATGAGAGTAATTTCAATATTCAAACAATAGCTTTACATACAATTCCGAATGGTGGAAAAATGCGAAATCGGATCGTACTTGGCTATTTTTTATCACAATGATACAAGAAAGGAAGCATTCGACACCTAAATGCCTGAACTTTATTACTATGAAAAAAGTAAATGGATAAATGTAATACATATGATTAATCGAAGCAAATCAAATTGCTGATTATGAACAGTGCCTTTAGACCACTTTCATAAGAGACGAATTGAAACACGTTTTTGTATATTAAATCAGGAAGGCTAATTAAGATGCACAATCACTGAAAGTGGTTTATAATATTTCAACACTTTGCTGGCAGTGGTTTCTTTAATTTCATTGACCGGCTTTGCAAGTCAGTAACACTATTATTATTCACATGGTGCATTGATTTGTCATGAGATGTCGTTAGCAAGCCTCGCTTTAGTATGAAAAAAACACTGGAGTGTAGATGAGGTTTGCTGCTCAGAACAAAAGTATGCTTTAAAACCACTAAAATATTTTTAAAAATTGAAAACTCGGATCATGTTTAATTAACAGTAATATTGAAATTTGGAAAAATGCGGCCCATGGAGGGGTCCGTGGAGGGGGTCCATGGACCCGATCCATAGAGGGGGTCAATGGACCCGGTCCAGACAAGGGGTCCATGAACCGGGGGTCCATGTTTTGTACTTTCCCATATTTAACAATAATTCAATGAAGTGAAGGTGACAAGTGCAAGGATATTCATCGAGCTGCCTTAGCACAGTGGCGGTAATTCACTTTTTCCGGGGGAGGGGTCAAAATTCCCGAAAATTCGTCAAGGTCAAAATTTCCGAAAATTCGTCAATTTTCTGTGAAGGTGGGGGGGGGGGTAGGGGCGGCCGCCCCCCGCCCCACCAAGATTTCCGCCACTGCCTTAGCATGTTCCACACAATTGATTATTCAGTTCAATTTTTATTTTATAATTCGCTCCACAGCTCCCACCGTCTCGTAGTTAAAAATATTGTAAACAAAATAGTATTTACAAGCTTTTAGTAAATTTATTCATTAGAAATAGTTTTAAAAATACCTGTAAACACTGCTTAACCAAACTTTGTTGCTTGTTTGGTGTTTCATGGAACTGCAGCTTCATTGAACCCATTAAACGCCTTGACGACTCAAATCGCCTGGCGTTAGACAGAGTAAAATAATAAAGTAGGGCACATCTGGGAGCAATGCGACTCAATGGGTTAATAAATACTGTTTTGTTTACAACACTTTTAGCTACGAAAGTGGGGAGCTCTGGTACGAATTATAAAATAAACTACAAAATTGAACTGAATATTCAATTTTGTGGTATATGCTAAAACAATTATTCCCTCAGTGTGGGTGAATAGTGAAAGGATACTCACCTTGCCGCTGTGTGGCTCTATGAATATCCTTGCACTCTTCACCTTCACTTCAGTGAATAGTTGTTAAATATCGTGCTCAGTTTCCTAAAATTGATATTATTTTTATGCACGTGGGTAAAGGTCCCTGGCTTTGTTTACAATTAGCAAGGACTAAAATTCTGAGTATACAAAAGATTATATATTCCAATGTGATTTACAATGCATACAACAACAATAACAACAACAAAGTCCTCTTAGAGATTTTTAGAAATATTTGCCTGCCACTGCTAGGAAATTAAAAACCTATATATTTACTAGAAAATACATGCATGCAGAAACCCTCGCCTTGCAGCCCTTGCTGACAAAACCATTGTATTTTCCGAACAAGAAGTATCCAAAGTAGTTGCCATGGTATTAAAACACGATAATTTTTTAAGAAAATTCAGAATATTCTTACAAATAAAAAATCGCTTAAAAATATCACTTTTAGTTACAAAATTATCAATTTCCCAACATATATATGTTAGGTATGATATTATACGTAATATAAGCTTCAATTTAAGGTAAAATTCAACCACAAACGCTTCGCAAAACGTTTTAAAGTGTTCTTTATAAAACTAAACTGCCTTTATTCTTTAATTAAATGGCTTTATCGATAAACTTTGAGTTTGCAATAAAATGATTTCAAATTGTAGCATGCAAATAACTTTGCTTTCTTTTTTATTTAAAAAAAATCAATATAATAAAAAAGGGAATCAATGTTAAAGATCCACTGAAATGGGGCCCGATAGGCTGTCTTGTTTAGTTGTATCATATACGCAAAGGCCGTCGGGTTTTAAAGCAATTATAAAATCAATATTTAAAACAAACTTACTTTCGTTAACGTCGGCTCCCTTCTTTTAGCCGATTCTTTCGCCATTTCTTTCTTGAAATTTACAAAATCTTGCAAAAATGCGAGCAAAAATGAAATATATTTGCAAGAAATTTATCGATCGATTAATCATCAAATAAAGAAATAAAATTGTTTTTGTTTGTGGAAACACCATGTAAATTTATTACTGCAAAGCTTTCGATCCGTAAGCCCGGATCTTCTTCAGTACTAACACAGAGTAGATAAGACATACAGAGACGTAACTGACCGTTGTAAACACTGCGGAAGATTACGTTATCATGTACCCACTTTTTTTCAGGCGACCGGGCGAAAAATGATCAACTGCGCGTGCTCAGCAAGTTTAAAGTGAGTCGTCATCAGGTCGTCATCCAATCAGATGCATGCATCTAGTAACTTGCCGAGCATGCGCACAAAAAAGGTGGGTACACTGGTTACGTCTCTGTATGTCTCTACTCTGTGGTACTAATAATATGTGACTTGTTTTAATTCACACGCTCTTTTTTTATATACAACAGTGTCGTGATCTGTTGGCTCGCGTCATTTGAAATTTAATTAAACGGCACACCAACCACGTCATTTCAAACGTAGTGAAGTGATTCCAATTAACGCGTGTGCATCCAAGACAAGAGAAATTAATTTTTCACATTAAAGAGAGCACGCCACGTACTATCCAGTGGCTTTCCCTCCTGATCTATAGTATTGTGCTTCTCGATTTCAATTGACTCTCTCATTTTGCGAGAGAACTTATGACTATCAATCGCCAAAATGGTTGCTTCGTCCCATTTTATACGATGGTTGTAAGTCCAAGTATGTTTAGCCACAGCAGATTTATCTTGCTCGGCTTTCTCGCAATTCGTCTTGTGTTCCTTAAGACGTACTGAGAGATTTCGACCAGTTTCACCAATGTAAACCAGACCACATTCACAAGGAATACGGTACACACCAGGTTTCTGAAATTCATTTACGTTGTCCTTATGTGTGCAAAGAGCTCGAAACAATTTGTTTTCGCTGGAATGGTATACCTTTATACCTGCTTCATTCCTCAAAATTCTTTCGATTTTGTGTCAGTAAAGCTCAGAAGCTGGACCAATGTATGGTAGACAAACAGACGACTGATATTCAATCTTCTGCTGTATACTTTGTGGCGTTTGATAGTCATAAGTTCTCTCGCAAAATGAGAGAATCAATTGAAATCGAGATACACAATACTATAGATCAGGAGGGAAAGCCACTAGATAGTACGTGGCGTGCTCTCTTTAATATGCAAAATTAATTTCTCTTGTCTTGGATGCGCGCGCGTCTTGTATATAAAAAAAAGAGCGTGTGAATTAAACAAGTCACATATTATTAGCACTTATTTAACAACTTTATTGGTGCAATAAATTAATTTAAAATAATTAGTTCAATATCAACTGGCCCAAAACTGAAGGTGCGAACGAGGCTATATAGATGTCCCATGCAAGACACCTCCCTTCTCTATAATAAGTAATAACAGATATTTATAAATACATATATATATATATATATATTATAAAACTATGAAAACAATGAAAGTAGCAAAACGGTCAAACAAGAGCGAATGATGATTTGGAGATCAAGCTAGAGTCAAACTCTCTTGCATGGAGTGATTATTCCATGGCTAGAAATCCAATACAGTATGGCGGAAAAGCATGCGTGCAGAGCGCAAATTAAATAAATTCAAAATGGCGCCAATGTATATAATTGATAAAGGCAAAATTATATTTCTGATTTTTTGTTTCATAACCTTACAAATTCTCAGATGTGCACATCTAAAACGTCATTATATAACACAAATATTAACTAGAACAAATTTCGCGAGAAATTGACAAGGCTAAATGAGTTCCCTAGCTCGATAGATTCTTACCTCTTATTCCTCATACAAGTGTCTATTAAATCACAACAATTGGCCAAAGTTGGCCAAAGTAAGCCTTTATTTTGGCAATAATCAGTCGGTTTGGCTGTGATGTGCACATCTAAATACACTCGAGAATATTTATTCTTTGTTTTGCGAAGCCTTTTGGGACGTAACTCTGTCTTTAAGTAGGTTCCCAAACGCCATAAAAAAAGTGCGATTTAAGTGCCGCAGAGTCGTTGTCAATCGATCGATCAAATGCCGATCATAAACACTAAACACGACATGAAAATCGAAGCAATACAGTGCTTTCTTGTCGCCATTTTAGAACTGTTGTTATGGTTTTCATGGTGTTTACCGCTGCAATGTTTATTTGATCGTGGATGCAGAAATAAAAGCGCAAATAAGCGGTAAAATTTGAAATTTGGCTTGGTAAATATACACTTTCTGTTCGGAATCAAATTTCGCAATTTACGAAATTCATCAATAAAGGTCAATAAAGAGGCATTTTACATATAAATTGTTTCTTATATATTTTTACAGTGTTTACGCTGAGTTGTTGTATTAAACATGTATGATATTCCGCTATTAGATTGCTATTTGCAATAGAAATTAGCAATTGCAAGCCCTTCATTCGCATATGCTAATTAGCTCAATGTACGCAGGATATAGTTTTGACCTTTTGGCTTTAGATATTCACAATATATTTGCCGCGTTTAGTCTTGTTCTCGCTATAAAAATCAGCTGTGCTGCACAGAACAAGACTATTTAACTCGTTCAACTCCTTGTAGAAATGAACCGCAATGTTTAATACCAAGTAATTAATTTATGCAAATCCGCAATTTATGTAAATTTGAGCCTACAGGTCAAACCGCATACTGTATTGGATTTCTAGCCATGCGAAACTTTACAAGAGCATATCCTGTTTCGGTAGCTGTGAAAGCTTGCAACAATCCCTGAATCATCTGAGTATATGGAGCCATAACAACAACATTAGTTTTAACGCATCGAAGTGTAAGGTATTGACAGTAACCCGAAAAAGCAATCCACTATGTTTTGATTACCATCTCGGAAATACGACGCTGGTCCACGTTAGAAAAGAAAAAGACCTGGGATGTATCATTACCAACCACCTCACTTGGGATCAACAAGTCCTCGTTGTGGTGTGCAAAGCCAACAAAATACTTGGACTCTTACGTAGGACATGCCCCTTGCTGACCAACACGAAAGTGCGGCGTTCCTTGTACCTCTCCCTGGTGAAGTGCCACCTCGATTACGCTACCCAAGTCTGGTCTCCAGCACTCACTTCACTGAAAATCAAAATTGAAAATGTTCAAAGAAGGGCAACGAGGTGGATCCTGAAGCAACGAAAAGGTGAACAGTCGTACAAGGAAAGACTGGTGACCTTGAAGTTATTGCCATTATGTTACGATCGCGAAGTAAAGGATTTGGTTTTCTTTTACAAGGCAATGCACGGGTATATAAATTTGGATATCAATAACTTTGTTTCCTTTGTAACCCACGGACGTACTAGGTTAAGCGAAGCGAGAACTCTAAAAACTTACACCTTACACACTTCCAAGGATCGCACTTCAACCGTATAGTCAAGCTCTGGAACAGTATTATGGTCACTTCCACTTCTCCAAACTTTCCAGCTTATGATGTTTAAAACGTTGGCTAAAAACACATTTAGTTTAGAGCTGAACAGAAACTTTGACGTGGACATGACGTGCACATGGAGTCTGGTGCGGGACTGCTCTTGCCATAGATCATAGAGTAAACCTATTATTTAGAAGTAAAGCGTCCAAATAGGAATGAATGATGATGTTTCGTGCGTCATCTTAACTAATCACTCCATTATATATGAGTGCACTGAAGAAGATCCGGGCTTACGGATCGAAAGCTTTGCAGTAATAAATTTACGTGGTGTTTCCACAAACAAAAACAATTATATTTTATCGCCATGCAAACATTGAAAGAACTTAAATAAAGAAATGTTTGCTATTTCGCTGTCGTCATGCAGTCGTTATAATGCAAACTTTAAATTGGACCAATCACAGTGTTTGTTATTCATGACAGTCCGCCATATTCTTGAGATCAGTGAGGATGACCACCCACGCTTGGTGACCCACGCCCGCGATATTTGATGAACTTTAGACTTCGCTAATGCTTTCGTTTCCCCGGGTGTAAATAGCCGGGAGGAATTAGTACCCTCGCACGGCGCTTCGCGCCGTCGGCTCGGGGATAAAGATGGCAAGAAGGTCAATCCATACTTTTTAATTTAAAAACGCATGTACTTTATAAATCCTGTAAGCATAGCAATTTAGTAACACAAGTCGTTCATCATATTAAGGTAAATCAATTGAAGCTAAAGACAGATATATAAAATATGTAAGATATGGTGATATATCAATAATATCGTATTCGTTCACTCCTGTGTCATCGCCATTGCTGTAATAATTAAATATTTTAAAACCGGTTACTTGCACTTCCGGTATTTTAGTTCGATATGATCTAACGCCGACCGTCGAGGTGGACCCATGATCATGTGACCCGTAATGAAAGAGTTAATACAATTTAACGCGACATTTATAAACTAATAATAGGTTAGTTTAGTCACAAAATGTTTTTATAGTTAATGTAATAACTACTGGACAGTATAAATTGCTTTAGTTGTTGGTTTCTGATCAAGTTCGGATCAAGAAGTTATGGGGCTAATTTGAGAGCTTGTGAAATCTACTAGGCCTTTACGACAGTGTGACCAGATGTTTGTCAGCGGATTTTGCTAAACCTTTGCCAAAATTTTACTAAATAGGCAAAAAATGTTACCAGATTTGGATTTTACCCACCCACTCCTTGGGGGGGGGGGGGGGTATTTTGTCTGAATCAGTTTCGGAGTCTGATTCAGGCAAAATACTATCCATTAAATCCATATTTTTAATTAAATGTAAGTTTGAAATTTCGAAATGAAATTCGTCAAATGCCCAATTTCCAGCTGCGCGCCTTATTTCATGTTATTCGTTCAAAAGAGGTGACAAATTAAATGACGTAACCTGAAGCATGCAATGAGCAAACAGAACACAGGCTCCGATTCAGAAATCAGAAGTGAGCCATCGCCACAGCAACAGGAAGGCATGTACTTCGCACTTTGCAGGGTTTTCTGGTCATCATCAAACGTTTTAATAGAATTTTACCGAAAAAGTTACCAAATCCTTGAATTTTAAGAAATTTTACCAAAATTTTCCTAAAAAATCTCTTTTACCAAATTTCTATCAAAATTGTCGAAGTTTTACCAATAGTAAAAAATATACTGAATATGGTCACACTGCTTTACGAGGCAAATGACCATTGCGATAATTACCAAATGCTAGCCGGAAATTGACCAAACCTGCCAAAGATACTTGCCAAAGCCAGCCGAGTAAAGGCCTAGGTCTAGGCTGGGCAACGCATATTTCGTTTCTTGGTGTGTTGCCGGCAATCTCTCCTTCTTCCTGAGGGAGTGCTCGTCGTCTACGAAGGAAGCAGACAATAAACAACGGCAATAACAAAAAATATTTTTCTTGGCGCTATTACAGAGCAACAGAGCCAGGGTGGAAAACAACCGAATTATGCTGCCTCTACTTTGCGATAAAACATCTCAAAGTCTTTTTAAAAAACATTGTGTTTGGGGGCCACACTATTAAATGGAATCGTTGACCAAAATTTGTCGATTTCAAAAACCAAAAATCCACACGAAACTCTCCGGGTTGTGAAAATACCAGATATACAGAGCAACAAGACGCACATATTTGTAGGTCAAAATGGTGATCAGTCGAATAAACACCATGTAAGCACTTAGTAAACACTTAACCTACTCACATTAAAATGTAGAAAAGAACCTTCTTGTGACTATGTATTTGCAGATTAGATTGTTCGTTCCCTATAGGTAGTTCTATACGCATTTTGAATATTGCTGTCGTTCACTTTTGCTTCGATTTCTGTGTACTTCATCCAAAACAGACATTACAGGGCTACAAAGACGTTTCTTGTTTTAAAATTATCAAACACTACGAGAAAAGTGTTGAAAAGAAGCAATATTTCTCGCATGCAAAATACTTTGTGAATTTGTCCATCGAGTTTCTGTCAACTTCCGTTCAGCGACTTCCGTTGGGCTTGTTTGCTCAACAAAACTCCCAACAAGAATAAGCCACACCTAAAACGCGACTCATATGGTATATAACTATCCACTCGATAATTTCCATCAACAAGACCCTTGAACTAGATGAGAATGCATACTATTGCTTTCATTGTTGTGGCTGTACGCTGCAATATTTGTCAACCCGGAACATTCTGGTGAATCCGCTAATTTCCTATATACAAAGCTTCACCATCTATGAAGATTTCGTTTATTATGCGGACGAAAGAAAAACGCACTTCACGCGAAAAGTATTGCTCAATCAAATCCCTCCAAAGTAAGATTTTTAGAAAGTCAAATGATGCCTCTACAAAAGTGTGAGCGGCTATACAGTATAGGTTTTCTTTTAACTTTCTTTCTAAACCGTTCTTCTAACTAACTTGTTTTGAGTTCGAAGAGCAATAAGGGAAAAATGAGAATGAAATCATATATGGTTACCAGACGCACTTTGTAGTCCTGGTCGTTATGCATCTTCTGTGGAAACGATGAAGAAAATTGGGCAAAACCTGAGCTTAACAAAACGTTTTTGAATCCAGCAATATTGCTGCAGCATGCGTGGGTTGAATATTTGCGGTTGGGCGGATGATGCTAATTTGGGTGTAAGTTTCCTGTAGGGAATTATTTAATGTTTTCAATAAATTCTTATAATTTTATGTAATCATATAATCTGGATTATATGATGTGTTATTTAATGAATAAATATGAAATAGATAATAATTTATATGGAAAATACTATATTTGCCATATCTATACGATATTGAGCGCTCAATAACATTTCGTGGACAAATTATAAGGCTCATAGAAAATATAATATCGGTAGCGTGCGTGGGTTGAATATTTGCGGTTGGGCAGATGAGGTTACTTTGAGTTTCCTGTAGGGTGTGTGCGCACGTAATGTTTCAAAAAGAACTTGTAAGGTTAGTTGAGGGTCTTAATGGGAGCCTTTGGGTGTCAGCTAAAATTTAAGCCAGTTGTCAGTGCGATATATTGCAAGCTGTCAATAGACAGTTACTGCAAAATGTTGACTCATCATTTCTCAGTTGTCAGTTAGGATATTTTGTCAGTTGTCAGTCAAAAATTCAGGCAAATGTCAGTAGTCAGTTAACCCCATTCAGACCCTCTTAGTTATAAGCAGGGAAGTTTTCGTCACCCAGTCAGCTGCACGAAGTTCTCAGCGGTGGAATAAATCCACACGAAACTCTACGGATTGTGAAAATATACAGAGCAACAAGACGTACATATTTGTAGGTCAAAATGGTGATCAGTCGAATAAACACTATGTAAGCACTTAGTAAACACTTAGCCTACTCACATTAAAATGTAGAAAAGAACCTTCTTGTGACAATGTATTTGCAAGCAGATTGTTCCTTCCCTATAGGTAGTTCTATACGCAATTTGAATATTGCTGTCGTTCACTTTTGCTTCGATTTCTGTGTACTTCATCCAAAACAGACTTTACAGGGCTACAAAGACGTTTCTTGTTTTAAAATTATCAAACATTACGAGAAAAGTGTTGAAAAGAAGCAATATTTCTCGCATGCAAAATTAATGCTTTATGAATTTGTCTGTTGAGTTTCTGTCAACTACCGTTTAGCGACTTCCGTTGGGCTTGTTTGCTCAACAACACTCCCAACAAGAATAAGCCACACCTAATTACAAAACGTGACTCATATGGTATATATTTCCATTCGATAATTTCCATCAACAAGACCCTTCAACTAGATGAGGATGCATATTATTGCTTTCAGATGAGGATGCATATTATCGCTTTCATTGTTGTGGCTGTACGCTGCAATATTTGCCAACCCGGAACATTCCGGTGAATCAGCAAATTTCCTATGTACAAAGCTTGAGCACGGGAAGACAAACATGACAATCGTAACATCGAATATTCACGACTTAACGAACCCAGACATTTTCCATGTCAAATATATTTGCTAAAACAATCGGCAAATTTTATAATTCCAATTAAAATAACGTTAAGCATAGCTAGTAACCGTTCATATATGCACGTAGATGCAAATATTAAATTGATTACTATGTATGTCTTCCCACATTATTATAATTTACATATGCATATACAATTTATCATGAACCCTCACGCTGGAATTCGTCCATGATACGGTTATATTTATTATACTGATCCGAAAATATATTTGTCAAACGTCCTGTATATGAAGTTGAACGTGTGATTTCGGATGCTTTCGCTAGAATTGTGGATTGGAATAGGAGCCAGGATACTTGAGTCTTGACGACAGAAGAGCGTTGCGATAATTTAAATTCGTCTAGACTAGAGTAAAAAAACACTTTTTCCCTCTACCTTAAATGCCTTTTTAAGATATTAATAAAGCGAACCCTTTTTAAGGTTACGAGACACGTTGCGGGCGTTATTCACATTTCACAAAGATTGCAGCGGCCTGTGATTTCAAAAATTTAGCACAAATTATGAGTGACCAGCTATAGTACAGATAATGTTTAATCATTTAATATAGTATTTCAACATTTATTAATAAGGTTTCGTTTATTATGCGGACGAAAGAAAAACCCACTTCACCGACGCGAAAAGTATTGCTCAATCAAATCCCTCCAAATTAAAGTAATATTTTTAGAAAGTCAAATGATGCCTCTACAAAAGTGTGAGTGGCTATACAATATAGGTTTTCTTTTAACTTTCTTTCTAAGCCGTCCTTCTAACTAACTTGTTTTGAGTTCGAAGAGCAATAAGGGAAAAATGAGAATGAAATCATATATGGTTACCAGACGCACTTTGTAGCCCTGGTCCTTATGCGTCTTCTGTGGAAACGTTGAAGAAAATTGGGCAAAACCTGAGCTTAACAAAAAGTTCCTGAATCCAGCAATATTGCTGCAGCATGCGTGGGTTGAACATTTGCGGTTGGGCGGATGATGCTAATTTGACAGTAGTTTCCAGTAGGGAATTACTCAATTATTTCAATAAATTCTTATAATTTTATGTAATCATATAGTCTGGATTATATGATGTGTTATTTAATGAATAAATATAAAATAGATATAAAATAGATAATAATTTATATGGAAAATACTATATTTGCCGTATCCATACGATATTGAGCGCTCAATAACATTAACAGTGGACAAATCAGGCTCATAGAAAATATAACATATGTAGCGTGCGTGGGTTGAATATTTGCAGTTGGGCGGATGATGTTACTTTGAGTTTCCTGTAGGGTGTGTGCGCACGTAATATTTCAAAAATAACTTAGCCGGTATAAATTGAGTATAGTTTTGTCGTAAGTCATTTGCACGAAGTTCTCAGCGGTAGGATAAGCCTTGCCTGATCAAAGCCAAAAATTACAAACAAAGATCGAGATTCTTTATGAAAGTGTCGTAGGTTTGTAATCTGTAGGTTTGCTGCTTTGTCAACAGAGAGTGCCCGTGTTAATACGATGGAAAAAGCGTAAAAGGCAGAGTCGGGATGAGGATCCAACATCGCCGATAAAAGCTAGAGAAATGAAGGACATACTGGACGAGTTGAGTTTAAAATGAAGTTACAAAAGAATAAAGACAGGCCCAAAAATTTAAAAATATGAGTGAGAACTTGGTATAGTATTATATATGTGTTACACTAAATCGTGAATTTTGACTTTGTTTTGTGATTGTTTAGAATTAATGCCTGAGATTGCAGTGAAATTGATACTGAACATAACCTGTGAAGTAAATTGAAATGAACAGTGGTAAGACATTTAGAACTTTAATAAGAACGTTTTTAGATATTTACAAAAATTACAAACAAAGATCGGGATTCATTATGAAAGTGTCGTAGGTATGTATAGAAGACGTGCTATTGTGATCAAAGTTTTGCTGCTTTGTCAACAGAGAGTGCCCGTGTTAATACGATGGAAAAAGCGTAAAAGGCAGAGTCGGGATGAGGATCCAACATCGCCGATAAAAGCTAGAGACATGAAGGACAGCTGGACAAGTTGAGTTTAAAATGAAGTTACAAAAGAATAAAGACAGGCCCAAAAATTTAAAAATATGAGTGAGAACTTGGTATAGTATTATATATGTGTTACACTAAATCGTGAATTTTGACTTTGTTTTGTGATTGTTTAGAACTAATGCCTGAGATTGCAGTGAAATTGATACTGAACATAACCTGTGAAGTAAATTGAAATGAAGACATTTAGAACTTTAATAAGAACGTTTTTAGATATTTACAAAAATTACAAACAAAGATCGGGATTCATTATGAAAGTGTCGTAGGTATGTATAGA
>CACRXK020000299.1:0-33143 GCA_902702795.2 Paramuricea clavata
ATCGCTAAATACTTCATGAAGGCAACAGACTGAAAACCCTTGAAGGCAAAAAATGTTGACATGATGCTGTTCTTAAATTAAACAAAAACATGTAGCTAATTAGCAATATATTTTAGGAAAACATTGGTGTTTGGATTTAAAATCATAATTGCAAATGTTATGTTCGATTATTTGGCAGGTACTCCAGTTAGAGTATTCTTTGACTTGTTTTAAACATAAAGGGAGCATTATTTTTTTAGCTGGGGGGGGGGGCGGAGGAATTTGGGGGTGGGTCAGCCAATTTTGACATGCTTCAAAGGGGTGGGTCTTTTTATAGTTTTGGTATAAATGGAGGGGGTCATAAAAATAATCAGTGAAAAAATCACCAATATAATTTTATAGAATTTGGAAATATTTGGATCAAGAATGGTAAAAAGGTCTAGAATCTATCAACTATCTCGTCATCTATAACAATGAAGCAAAATTCATTTGACGCTCTGTTCACACAGTCCATAGGAAAACATTTCCATGACGTTTGTCAATTGACCTCGTTTTTATCCGTTTTTGTGTGAAAACATCAATGAAAGAAAACGCAGGACCGTAGCATAATTTCAAAATCATGCATGATTTCAAGGTCTGCATGACTTCAAAACCATGCAGAACTTGATCAATTTTAAGCTTTATTAATTTTAAGCGGCTACATTATCCATGACAAACTGCAAAGAATGAATATAGTACCCACAGTTTCCTGCAACTTATCCTAGTTATCCAACATATAGTAATATAAGTATATATATATATATATATATATATATATATATATATATATATATATATATATATATATATATATATATATATATATTTGTATATATATATATATATATATATATATATATATATATATATATATATATATATATATATATATATATATATATATATATATATATATATATATATATATATATACTTATATATATATATATATATATATATATATATATATATATATATATATATATATATATATATATATATAATATATATATATATATATAAAATATATATATATATATAAATATATATATATATATATATATATATATATATATATATATATATATATATATATATATATATATATATAAGTATATATATATATATATATATATATATATATATATATATATATATATATATATATATATATATATATATATATATATATATATATATATATATATATATATATATCGTATCGCTTCGACCCAAACATTTCTTAGTGTCTTTTAATATTTTTATAATAGTTTATATAATAGTATTTCGAGTTTTAATTTCTATTTAGTAACACGGCCTAATGAAAAACAACCTTTATAATTTTTGTAAATACTGATAGGTAACATGGTTGATTAGTTACTGTGTATAAAGATGTTGTAATAATAATGGAAACTTTATTACTTTCAATAATATATATACACACTACAATGATAAACCTCTCTTTACAGGTAGTTTACCAGTGTCTACTTGAATTAACACTCTACATAATAACAATATTAGTATGACATTAGTTGTGGGTTATCCCATTCTTTGTTACGCTTACAGAATATATAATACGAGGACCTGATACATATATTAATAATTTTCCGAACATAGTACTTTCTACATTGTTCATCAAACTTTAGATCCTTCAGCAATTCGGTGAAATGTAGCGACGGGTGGCTGAAAACTCCTAATGAGCTAATCGATAAATTTACAAATTTCACTTTTTCATAATTTTTGAGCTGTTCGTTAATTAGATCTTGATATTTTTGTCTTTTTCGAGTTGCATTAGTGAGGAGATTAGATTCAAATCCGACGGTAAGTTCAAGTATATAAATACATTTGTTTTCAAGTGTTATCAAAAGATCAGGGCGCAATTCATCTCCGGTGATAACAGATGGACTGATATAGCCAGGAAGGTCAGCATAAAGGTTACAGTAATAATAATAATAGTTATAATAATAATAATAATAGTAATAATAGTAGTTACAATAATAATAATAATAATAATAATAATAATAATAATAATGTTTGTGACTTTTGCACTTGAATGTGCTTCCTTGTACTTTTAATTGTTCCAGAATAATGTCCTTGAGATTGGTTGGCAATAACAGCATCCCTTTGTACGTAATCATCTACCGTATTATATATACCAATACATACAAAACATGTCTATCTATCTTTAGTATAAACCATAGATATAGGAGACCTAGATTGCTGACTCCGCTCAACCGGCGTGGCATATTTTGAAAATCCAAGATGGCGGCTCAACAGGGCAAAAATCATAGAACAACATAGGGAAAAACCATGTTTTTTGCATTTTGCGTCGTCCTACAGCTTCCGATCCCGTCCTATCACTTTATTTCGGCAAGAACTAACTGGCGTGGAGGTTTTGGATAAATATTTGTTACAACTAATACAATTTACAAATTACAATTCAAGCGGGCAAGATTGGGCAGGCCTGCAGTTTCGCGCGCTTTTCGTCTTTAGTTTCTTCCTGTTTATTCCTTCAGTCTTTTACGAGTTTTTCTCAAGTAATGTGATATATATCTAACTATTCCAAAAGCTACTACAGTTTACTTTGTTCTTTCATTGTTATTTCTACCAAAATACAGTATTTTCATCTGAAAATTCTAGGGCTTTCTATTCTATTAAAATATCTGTGGGGTTTTATCGAAAAGAATGCTTGAATGTCGGCCTGAATCGTGTTCATCGTATTAGTGCAAGGCAGACGTGGGGATTTAAAAGATGGTATTCGCTTTTCCTTCCATAAGTAAGCCTATGAAACACACACATCATATATTTGTACACTATATAAAGTCTATAACTTACATCATATAAACAGAATAGTTTAATATTAATAGAATAAAAACAATTTGTTTTGTAAATACTGTAATGACAACGTCACAACAAATGTAGTTTTGAGTTTGCTAGCTACAATATAAAACTATTTACAGTTTTAATAAAAGAATATTAGACCAAACAACTTGTTTTTATGTCTGTGTCAATCTGTGTTAGGAGTCTCTCTCTATATATATATGCATGTTGACAACAACTGTCATAGAGGTCCTTGTCCTGTTCAAGGTCAAAAATGTTTTACTTTTGTTCACATCAGTGAACCAAAAATACATCTTTCCCTTTGCACTATTGGATTTCCTATAACCAATCCCAGCCTGCTAAAAAATGAAATGGGCAGACTCAATGCCAATCAAATATTCATTCTTGTGTGAGAAACACTTCACACCCGATGATTATACTTCACACCCGATGATTATATTAATCCATGGTGTTGCAAGGTGCCCTACTTTATTATTTTACTCTGTCTAACGCCAGACAATTTTACTCATCAAGAGGAGAGCAGTGGCACTTAATGGGTTATAACTGGCCTACCTGCAAATGTGTATAGTTAACCCATTGAGTCGTTTTGTGCCCTACTTAATTATTTTACTCTGGCTACGCCAGACAATTCTACTCGTAAGGGGAGAGTGCTGATGCTTGGGTCAGCTGTCTCAAGGGGAGAGTGTCCAAAGGGAAGAATGCCGACTGCAGAGAGCAATCAATAAAATGCCAATCCAAGAAATATCTAAACGAAGATGCCGTCCCATCTATTTTTGATTATCAATGATGAATCAATCAGGTTTCTTGGAGAGAACTAGATACTAACTGTGAAGGTTTTTGATGCATACCAGACACATTAGGCAGTTTCTTCAAACTAGTTTCCATTGAAAACTTTCGTTGTCACTAGTTCTCTCTACAAACCTGATTGATTCATCACTTTTCACTGTCCAGGCCATATAGACTTGAGATCCCTTGACATCTGCAGCAGCAAGGAGGTTGTCAAAGTCACACTAAACAGAGCATCAGAATTTTCGCACCAGCAGACCAAATAAATAAAGTAAAATAGGTTTTAACTTCAAAATACTTCACAGAATTATTCCTTGTTAAATATCCCAACCGAGATCCTCGAGAAAAAAAGCACCCAAAGAATCAAAACCTTTATTTTCTGCAACAAAATGTCTCGAACTGCTCAACCGACCATTGTGACGATTTCAGAAAACATTTAGCGATCGATTATTTCGTCTTTATTAAACTTAAATTGCACAAATATTCATCCAAAACCTTCACACCAGTTAGTTCTTTCCAAAATAAAGTGATATAACGGGATCGGAAGCTGTAGGACGACGCAAAATGCAAAACACATGGTTTTTCCCTATCTCGCTCTATGATTTTTGCCCGGTTGAGCCGCCATTTTGAATGCTCATGAGTGTCACGCGCGTGCATTATAGAAAACATTAACCTGAGTATCAGGCCGTACTTTTTAGGGCACAGGCACGCCTGATCGTGGGCGAAAGGGAGAAAAGTACGGCCTGACACAAAAGTGGCATTTTGCCTGGTTGTTCAGTCCAGAATCTGGACTGAGCGCTGATTGACCGATTAGACAAACGATTTTTAAATCTGTCATTTGATTGGCTGGTGCTAATTAGATTATACTATTGTTGTTGATATATTTTATAACGATCACAACTACAATTATAGCCGGCCCACTAAACGGCTGAATTTAAATTAAAACTGCAGTAAAAGTAGAAAATAATCGCAAATTAGCGAAATATATTGCAAATGTAGCTTATATTAAATCGCCATCAGATTGCACTATCGACTGACGTGAGCAATCGGGTGGCGATTTAATATAAGCTACATTTGCAATATATTTCGCTAATTTGTGATTATTTTTGTTAATTTTATAAGTTCATTGCAGTTTTAATTTAAATTCAGCCGTTTAGCGGGCTGCCTATGCTATAATTAGATTGTTGTTGTCGTTGTGTGAAATTTAAATTTCTCCTGCGACATTTTGATTGGATACTAAATATAAACTTTGCTGTGGGCGGAAAGCGATCAGGTTAAGTTTTGTGTCAGGCTCTATTTGTAAAATAGAGCCTGATACTCAGGTTAAGAAAACATTAGAGTCAGCAATCTAGGTCTCCTATATCTATGGTTTTTTCCCAGAGATTTCTTTGGGTTAAAATGTGATGTGAAGCACAGATTGGTAATGCCATACCGCTAGTATTCTCATATATTTCGACCGGAGTTCCCGAAATATAATCTGTCAAGAAGGCCGAGAAAACGCATGCGAATTCGATTAGTTCCCAGGCCGTATACGAGCGTTAAAAATGGCGTTAAATCCCCGGCTATGATGCCCCGGCTATTTAAGTCAGTGTTAAAACCCCGGGTAGCAAACAAGCGACGTTTGTAAAAGCCTGTATTTCCCCCGCAAAGTCCCGTTAAAACCCGGTATATCCCCGGGGGTGGGGGGGGGGGGGACTTCGATTGACTAGTGCATAATAGATAAGTAGAGTATTTGAACCAGCAGCACCTAGCTTCATCAATTACGTTTTATAGATCTGATTGTCACTAACTATAAATAGGAATTTCAGTTCTGATTGTCACTAACTATAACTATTACCAACGATACAGTATTTATGCACAAGTTCCAGGTTTGACTAAATTGTCATGGTTAAGTCATTGAATCGGGTTGGCAGTCTACTGGTTGGTGTCACTAAGATCTAATAGTGCTGACATGCCAATGATTCATCCTGATCTGCTAGACATGGTTCCAGCTCGAACACGAGTTTCACCATTTTTATTATTGTTGTTGTTTTCGCTGCAAGGTTTGATGGTAGCCATGAACTATTGGGGAATCATCATATCGTTTGTTGACGTCTTTATATCTCTTACAGAAGACTTGGTTGTCTTCGGCCAAGTCGGGTGCCAAAGACTCTCTCAAGTGTGTCTTATATCTCTGATACTTTCACCCATATCCGTCTGGCATATGCCACATCTCTGAATTGGACAGCCTCTGTTAGGTAATCAGTCTACATCTTGTGCCAATACAGTGACGGCGGGACGGGTGGGGGCTAGGGGGGGGGGGGGCTAAGCCTGCCTCCAAAAAATGGATAAGATTCCAAATTTTGAATTTTTATATGATGGACAATTATGGAGATTATTTACCCCCCCCCCAAAAAAAAAAAAACAACCTAACCCTAGCTGTTCCGCCGCCAGGCCCACTGTGCCAATACAGAGGTAAGACGTCGTATAGAGGTTAGCGGTGGAACCTGAACTTGGACAGCGTTGACTTCATCAAGTACTCAGTACTCAATGTCCCCCCCCCCCGCACATCAACAGGCTTATTATTAAAGCATGTCCGATATCGCTTGGACTAAATCAGGGTCAGATGAAATACCACCTTTAGTATTGATAACATATTAACATGACCAAGGCAGGTACTTTATCAAGCTTCTACTTGAGTTTCTAACGGGGCAGGGCGTTGAAGGTGGTGTCACGGCTTTCTATCAGCCTCTTTAATTTCTTCTCTTCTTAGTATGACTGAAAGATTTGGGAATCAAAGAAGTTTCTCATTTTTCTCTCCGCTATATAAATGAATGCGTTCTTTTATTTCGTAGCTTAATTAATTACCTTTTACCGTTTCTTTTGAAAAATGTAATCATAGTTAATCACAGGTTAAAATTTCAACAAATGTCACAAGTAGCCTGTAACGCTCACAGCCCTGGACTTGTCATAAATATATATTTTTTATTCGATTTGTCAAATAATTGCTAGAATATTTTCATAAATTAAGATATTAAATTCATCACCCCTACTACAAGGTGTACCTAACTTTTATGTGTTGGTTTTAGTGTGATTTGAGCACGTTTTATGAGAATCCACCATATTTTTGAGAACAATAAGATGACCACCCATGCGGCATGTCACTCATGCATAAACCATAGTCACAGAACGCTATATAGAAATAATGAAATGGTTATTTATTTATATATAATTTCAAACACTCATTAATAATTCATAAGCTTATTGGCACATCATGTCAACCATAATATGTCACGTGCACTGGCTTAATTTACACCTGATAATACACTCCTAATTAGTATTTTTTATATAAAGAATACTAATAAGGCAGTATCTATTGTAGTCGTGTCCTCATTCGTATTCTTTATATAAAGAATACTAATAAGGCAGTATATCTATTGAATTTGTAGTCGTGTTTGAAGCCGTTTAATAAACTCGCAGGTCGTGTTTTATAAACCTAATAAAACACTCCTGCTCGTTTATTAAACAGTCATCTGGCCTACCGTTTTCAGTCAAAGACCGTAGTATGGAAGGATCTATTACATTTTTAAGTTGACAACCCTGTGCGGCACCATAATTATCACTTCATCGATATTCCTTCCAGTTTAATCTAGAGGTCAGTAATACACCATATATCACTGCCGTAATGAGATTACCCTATTGATGAAAAGAACTAAATATCATACAAAATATACAAATAAATCAGTCAGCAAGCAGATTATTATCTTAAATGATAATGGATTTAAGATCATATCAAGATCTATGAGGGGGTGAATTATTAATGCAAATACACTTTGACACCTTGATATGCTTCTTCAGTTTATTCTGGCAAATAGTTTATTTAGTAATTGATCAGATCCTGCTATTATAGCCTTACTAATCTGCTATCCATTTTAAAAGGATAACGTTAAATCATTAGATACAACAAGGCAAGTGTAAAATCATTCACAACAATAATAAACAAAAAACGTGTCAACTTAAAAAATATAATTCGAAGTTCATTATCCATTGTCATTAATGAATTGGAATTAAAAAGTTTTTCACCACTTTGCATAAAAAAAACGAAACAAATGTAAATTAAAATCAGTTTGTTTAATTTCTACACTGCGGACAATGTTATTTGTACTATTATATACGAAACCCGTAATATGCATTGCTAGCTGTTACCCCTAGTTAATATTACTGATGGTAAGAAAAAACATACTCCGAATGATAATGCCAATTTGTAAACTCAAGATATGAGTTATTTAAAGAAAACAAGACACAAATTATGGTGGTGATATTTCGAGTCTATTATTATTACTGATGAAAAGTGGCTAGATGGGAAACGAGATGATAAATTGATATAAGAATTCAATTGTTATCGTTTGAATTAAGATTCAGTTTTTGACAGAAGTTGTGAGTTTTGAAATATGCACTCGATCTCTGAAATGCACTCAAATTAAAATTCAGGGCAATATGCAATAGCCGCTCAACTGGTGAATGAATACTTTTCCCACCGAAGATTCTTCCACTACACTCTACAGAAAAACAAAAATCGTAGAATCTATCAGATCAATTACTCTCTGATTTGATACATGTAGCGGCAAAGGTCAAACATGGCGTTTCGTGTAGGTATCTGGGGCGCACATCAGTTCAAAAAGTTGCTGGGGGGGTGGCGGCGTTGGGATCATCTGGTTTCAAAAATCCCCCGGCTAATGTAACTTTTTGTAATGTTAAATATGCAATGTCCCAATGTGAATGACAATGTTATGTAAAATTTGGCGAATCTTTATTGATATACTATGCACAAAATATAAGTCCTATCTCAAGTCTGAATGAATAAAATAGAAGATTGTGTACAATATAGTTTAACAAACCCAGCGCGTAATTACAGATATCCAAGTTAAAATATTTCATTTGGGTGGTCTGACGATCTTACGTGGTGACAATTAGGAAGTTCTTAAATAAATTGACCTTCTGACTTTGTTGACAAAGTAAAGAAAACAAAAGTATAATCTGATGAAATCTGCTTAGTGGGAAGAGGGAATCAGCGATCACAATTTAGAACTTAACAAAACAGAGTCAGAGGTTGAAGCAATAAAACTCTTAGTAAGATTTAGGATAAATCTACAGATCGTGCGCGAAAGTAAATGAACAATGTCAATGAAGTAGGTATTGTTCATATAGGTGGGCTTCTATAAGCACAATGACATGGGAAAGATCAGTGAGAAACGAATGTTTTGAATATGATGGTCAATTAAGGAATAAAATTGAGAGTTTAGTTCATTTTCTTGCTCCAGTCATTATCTAGTTGCCATCTGTCGGCTTATACTGGAATCTGCATGCACTTATACATTTTTCTTGAACTCTCACAGAGAATCTTTCTATCATTCACTAAGAAATATTTCCCGTATAGTCACAGTGACTGTTTTAGTTAGTGAATGGTTTCCTTCGCATATATATAGCGTTTTACTGGAGACTACTCATTTTCAGTTAATTGTATGTTAATTGTAATGTCAAAATTTATTAATAGTAATTGTCAGTTAAATAAATATTGGTTATTCACCAGCTGGGAGGTCTGTATACTGGAAGAATATTTATTTTTCAAGTACAGACTGCCCTTAATTTAACTGTAAATGACGCATATATTTTTTGCTCGATTAAATTCCTAAGTTCCATGAGTGTTGGAAACTGTACTTTGAGATGATTGGTATTCGTATCATGGGATACGACCCAACCAGTAAAAAAATCATTGTTTGTCAGTTATCATGCAGTCTAATAGAATATTTTGTAAGCTTGACTGAGTTGGACTAGATCCTAATGCACAATAATGGTTCGAAAAGATAAAGTGGTTAAAAATCCACGTACCAAGCTTTATGCTCGCGGCTTTATGGTGGATGCGTTTCATGCAGATCCGTCTGTCTGTCTGAACAATGATACAATTTATTCTATGCTCTTAGTCCTATCTGGCGATAAGGGAATTACATTATTATGTGCTTTTAATATGGTTTCTATTTATACAGGGTGTATCAAACAAACTGCAACCCTTTCAAATCAGATATTTTTAGAAATTGCATGATTCAGCACTAATTGATCCCAAGAGTGCGTAAACACAATACTCAATAGAAACTTAATTTCATGCTTGGGGACGTACTGTACCCGCTGTATCAAAAAGATGTACACCCTTTCAAATTCAAATTAGCCATTACCTTATAAATATTCGTTGCTCTGCAGTAAGCTGGCCATTTTATATCTTATGTAGACTTGAATAATGCTTAATTTAAACATTTTTCTTTGAGTTGTGTATTTGTTCATACAAATAGAAGTTTTCCTAAATTCCCATGTGCAGAAGACCTTGTGTTTTCACGCATTCATTAATTCGAGAAATTATGCGGCTGTCAAATTACTACAATACAGTATAACGTGGACAATTAGAACGTATTTTCAAGTCCCAGGAGCATAATATTAAAGTTGCACAGGCATTGAAATGCTAATTAGCAGTGGCTGTTATGCGAATTATAGAGTTGCAGTTTTTTCTATAAACTGTGTTCAAATTAAGTGGAGGAAAAAGCCTTGACCTAACATCTGGGGTGATTTCTTTCGTATTTTTCCAATCAGGAGTATTCTTAACTAGCAACCAATCCCTTGAGAATTGGAAAACCGATAAAATGGCGGCCATGTTGGTGCCAAATTCAATGAAAGATAATGAGATTCGTTCAGAAATACCATCAACATGGCCGTTGTGCAAGTTGTTGCAAGTCAAGAATAGTGAGTTTAAGATACCCCGGTTTCGGTGTACGGGTGGCATGATTTTGGTTAGCAATATATATATATTTTTGTCGATGTCTGTACCTTTACTCGTAATTAAGGTGCACATTTTTCGCATTATATAATTGTCTATTGCAAGAAAACAGAAAAAGTATGATCAAATTACAGACATCAGTAAAAACTAGTAAACAAGATGACACTACTCGTACCCGTACACCGAAACCGGGGTATCTTAAACTCACTAATATTGACTAGTTGAACACCACCTAAGAAATAGACCTTTCTTATAATGACGTCAAATGCGGAAAAACACTAAAGCGATGTCCCAAGGGACAATTTTTAGCGACAATGCAAATGATGTTTTTATGAAATTTATTGCATGGTTCGCCAACGATGTCCTGTCTCTTCACATGCATAAATTGGTTTTCCGCGTTTGACGTCATTATATAAGAAAGGTCCAGACGTCCAGTTACTTAAACAGCACCTCGAATTTCAAAGCAAATGTATGATTTTGTCAACTTTAATCGTGGTAAATGAAATGAACTAAAGAACAAAGTTAAATACAATCATCGTATTTAGAAATATTAGCTTGATTGCAATGCAACGCCAATGAAGATACATCTATTTTCATAAGATGTTAAGATAATTAATGCATAATTCATAAACTACCACTATAGCTTATCTTAGACATAGGACGGCTTAGATTAGATATTTAACCTATATTATTCTTTACAACATATCATACATATGCTTTTTTAATAAATAGGATTAATTAAAGAATTGGCCATAACTATAGTAGTTAACAGTACTCCAATCAAATGAAAAGAATCAAGATCTTCAAAACTTGCAGATCTTGTATAACAGCGACTACATTATTAAATGATTTATTCAATAAAAAAGACAAAATAGCATAGTAGATAAAAACTAATAAAATTATGACTAGATTAAGAAGGAGAAAGACAATAAAATATACAGTATTAAAACTTGGTTCCGGAGAATGTTTGTCCTACGTAGAGAAAAGCCTTCTTGATCCTCGTAAACATAGTAGAGCAGACTTAATTATAAGCTGAAAGAGAGTTTTGTCCTTATCCAAGACACGTTTGACCATGTTCTTAGCAAGAGAGGAATTCAAGCCCCTGTTACATTCAATTTCAATATGTTTTCAGGGGGGGGGTGACTGCCTCTCTTTAAGGCACTTGCTCAGAACATGGCGGACTGAAAAATCCCTTACGCTCAGATTAACCTGAAGTGAGACCTCTGTATGTACTTACTCTGTGACGTCACTGAACTGCATGCATACCCATCCTCGTTCCCAGGACTTTCTTGTGGGCGGGTGGGTATTAGACACCACTGATCTCATCCAACTGTTCTCTTCCTCGTAGCCCCGAGAAAGCCCTGAGAAAGAGGTTGCTGTATACCAAAAGAAGAAATAGATTTTCTAATTTTTCTTCATCCTTTCCAACTACTTGTACTTACTCAAGATGAAGTAGTTTTGACGTTGCCCTTGGGGTCATAAATTTTAAGTTTAATATGAATTTCTAGGGTTTGGTACTTTGTTGTTATTGCATGGAATTAACAATCCCACTTTGCTGTACTTCCTGGATTTGTCATCGACTCCTCCGTTTCATGGGGTTGTCTTATTTACATAGACACAGCAAAACTTTGGCATAGCTTCACAGCACTTTATTTGTTATTATCTTTTACAACTATTTATATTGCCATTACCATTGCATTGTTGTTATGTATACTGACATTGTGGTAAATGTGTACATAAGCTGTAGTAGGTCGCGATCAGTGGTTCCATATATAGCTAGGGAGTTAGAATAACCAAGTACAATTGCTAAGCCAAATATGGCAAGGTTAAATATGAGAATAACACCGGCGTCATTATATATTGGACAAGTTTAGTAATGATGGCTACTACATGCATGTATACATTGTTTGATTAATATCCTTTGGTTTATCGATACTTATTAATCTTATTCCACTTCACATGCAAGAAAGCTGACATTCAAGAGATTAAGGGAGGGGAGGATTAGCGAACATCTCAATGGAAGACAGGAATTTGTTGCTAATTTTATGTGTTACACTCATGACGTCATGTCGTATCAATAAGCGCACTTCAAGTCATTTTCTCCATCTCCTGAATGGTCAATCGCAATGAGATGACTGACTAATTAATTTTGTTGTCGTTGCCGAGAACAAGCTTCAATGCCACCTACGTACACGTTAAAACCATGTTGATAGTCAGTGTTTGAAACTTATCAGACATTATGACTTACTAGCAACATTCTGCTCCATTAACACTGCATGTGTGTGCACTTCTGTTTTCGAACAGAGGTTTTCGAAAAAGATTCCGATTGTTAAATGCTTATCAAAAATATATGATCGAAAATTATTAATTTACTGGAAATATAAAACAATATTTATACAGCAGAGGAAACAGAAATGTATCAATTTATAGTATCAAACCATGCAATTATCATAAACAAAGTCTTGTGACTTTTATATTGATATATTGAAGAGCTTTATTCACTTTATGTTGACTAAATGCCCTGTAATGATATTCCTGCAATCATATATATCATAATTCATGGGTTCATCAGGAACTTATATAAATTGTGATCCATTTCATGGCCTATCCCATTTTGCCATCAATTTCGAATTCCCGAATAAGGCCTGTTTTATACGTCGAATTTTGGTCGCGTCGAATGCAATTAAGACCATAGATAATGAGATGATAAACCTCATTAACTTTCATTATCTATTGTTTGAATTGCATTCGACGCGACCGAAATTCGACGTATAAAACACGCCTAAAGGCGGATTTCCATTCAGTGGAAAAAGTCGCGCGATCGACTTTTTGCGACACTTTCTTTTGAAAGTTGCGCTTGATTGCTTGTATTTCAAAAGAAAGTGATCGCAAAAAGTCGATCGCGCGACTTTTTCCACTGAATGGAAATCCGCCTTAATTAAGGTACCTAATAGGCCATTTCCGAATTACTGGTCGAATGCCCAAGGACAATAGGCTGAGAACGAGGCTTCGTGCGCACGCTAATTAAAATTATTGTAATATTTCTACAGTATAGCAAATTAGCACTGAGCTTCGACAACCACGGCGTCAAATTTGGAAATAGTTTATTGAAGACTTGCAGGTAGAAAACCAACATTATAAAAACAGATCGGTTAAAACAATCTCAGATTCAAAATGAAACTGAGATAACCAATTTATTGGTTGTTTTAACCAATTTATTTAAACATTTTGAACTAGGCAAACCAGTGATTGTTCAGAAGTATAATATTATTGTATATATAGTGCTAGCTGAGAAGTAATATCACTGTTTCCCTTTTCCAATAACTTGACATTTGCGACACTACTAATTAAAGCAGATTGAGCGAAGAAGACTAAATCTTTAAGGTCCTGCTTAGTCGACTGTGATCACCTCTGATGACTCGATCACGTTATATACGTTAGAAATGAAATTGCATGAATAAAATTAAATATATCAGTGACTATCATAATCCCCAAGCAGTGTTTTGATATCTATAGATATAGATGATAGTGTTTGTCAAATTTAATAAAAGAAGGAGAAATTATATTTTCTTAATTTTTTTCTAAACATTTATGTTGAACTTGAACTCATATACTTAATAAATTTTAACATTTTTTCAGCTTGATTTTACAATATAATTGATAAAAACATTGTTTATGCGTTCAAATAAGGAAACATAACAATAGGAATAACTTTAATAAATAAACCCGCAGTTTTCTTCATATCATAGCAAGATATCGTGTCATGACTTGATTGCAAACTTAGCAGGATTCTGGCCAACAACTGACAATACAAATGAAAAGCAATTCACTGCTCTCAGCATCCTAACATAAATAGATCACAATTTGTCCAAGGTTATATTGCCACGTATACTGAAGCAGCCTGCAGGGACACTCAAATCGAGGAAAGAGGAAAAGGACCATCATATTAAACTGACACTTCTATATACTGTATATTGATAACTCAATTCGTAGAAAATAAACAGTTCGATCAGAGGAGCAGTCTCCTTAACTGGCAATAATCTATTTTAAATGCTAACAAATGATTTTGCAAGCAATTTGAAACGTTTCTTGAAAATCATAGCTGAAATCATTGCAGTTTTATAGCTATAAGCTATGGTCAGTTTTGTAGCTATATTCTTCACAACAAGTTAACAATGACAGTTCTAAATAAGAATCGATTGATACAGTGGAAATGATTTTATAACTTATCCATTCTTTACCCACTAGCAAAGCTTTCCATTCAATTTGTTCTTTTTCAGTATTTATAGAAATAATATATAGATAATTAATGTTCATTTATTCTCATCAAAGTATTGCAATTGACTCGAAAACTCGCCCAGAACTCAAAAGTAGCCAAGTAGGGTCCATGTAAAACGAGGTCCCGAACACTAGGGTTTGCGGGACGTGGGATAATCCGGCTATTTTCGTAAAGGGATGAATGGCAGTGGGACGAAAAAAATTAGAAGACATTTGAGATTAAAAAACCCTATTGTGAGCCTCCAAAATGGGATTGAACTTTATCCAAGGTACGAATCAATCTTTATACCAGGGAATAAATCTTGTGATTCCAGCCCTCTCTGATATCCATAATCCATTCTAGCAAGAAATTTAAGAACATTATTATGATTTAAGCAACAAATTTATCATTACTTTGTCTTGAGAGGAAGTTTAGTGAAATTTGAGTGGCAATTCAAGCAATTCTCAGCATCCATGCAGTCTCAACAGCAGCGGTATATTAAGGCAATGAAGAAATTAGGATATGAAAGTAACAACAAATTAAGACATCAATTAGTCAGATCATTTTGATTTCGGAACTTCAAAGTTCCGCCGATTGTAATGCGTGTACATGTCTTAATCAGCAAGGTACAAACCTTGATAAAACTATGAAGTTTATACCAAGGGTTAGTTAAATGATAATCTTCAATTTATCACTATTGTTAGAAATGATTTTTCAAAAGATTTATAAGTATCACGAGGTATTATTCATTCTTTCCACCACTATGCAAAACTAGTTACGAGGTAGAACTAACATTTGCATCAATATAGACCATTTCCAAATTACGGCCTAGTTGTCAAGAACCGATCGAGGCTTAAGGTGCTGCTGCACTATGCAATTTGTCTCGCAACTTGCCTCGCGATTTTGTTGCGACACAAGTTGCACGCGAAATTGCAAGGTGTATCATGCTTCGCAATCAACAAGTCTCGCAAAATTTTTGTTGCCACAACCATTGCACGAAGTAGAATCAGGATCTACTTTTTGCAATGATTGTGGCAACGCTGCAACGCATTTTTAAAGCGGCATTGCACAGTGTAACATCCCTCTTGCAACTAGTCTCGCAATGCTTATACACTGAATTGGCTTCCTATTGGCTTTTGATTGACAATATGACGCCAAACATTAGCACTCGCAGTTTTTATACTATTTTTAATATTGATCATTGCAAGTTGCGTGGAACAGCGCCTTTATCTCTAATTTGCTATATAAATATTACAATTCAGCTCTAAACCTCGTTTTCATGCTATTGTCTGTGGGCATTCGACCGTAATCCACAATCCATATCAAGGTTTATATAAAAGATATCTTAAATCACAGCCACCCACTGTGAAAACATTCAACAGTGACCACGGCATAGCCTGGCTTGTAATCTTTTTAAACTATCTCGATCCCTCTGTCTCGATCCATTGAAAGCATTAATATGCATTGTTAAAAATTTTTGTAGCACTTCAGATAAATTTATAGTTTAGTAGCTTAATAGTCGGAATATTGAATGCATGTCTAGAATTCTTAATGTCCTTTATGTTGACTTTGGCGCGGATCCTTTGGTTTTGTGGGCGTTTGGGCTTGTGACTTCATTGCATGTTTTTCTGGATTAGTAACGATTTTTAATTCTAAAGAATATACTGATTTGAATTTTTTATGGCAATCAGGATGTGCGATTTTGAGGCTCAATTATATGTTCAATTTCACAACTTAGATATGTTTTAATACACTTGGACATGTTTATTTACTGGACCTGACATTGGCGCACAGTCACAGAAACATGAGACAGTTTGCGGTGCGTTTCTTGTACATTTTATTATAAAATGTTAGTCTTAATGGCTTGCCTCTGGCTTCATATGTGACGCATTTTACTTCAGTAGCTATGCTACAAGAGGCAATTAGCAGCTAAAATTTCCAGAGTAAACAGTTTCTAGTTGGTTTTTTTAGCTGGCGGAAAAAGTCCTTACTCGCAGTCGCAATTTATTGGCGGCCAAAGTTTTTCTGCCAAAAATTAGCGGATCTGATTTGTAAACATGAAGGGAATTGATATTCGCCATGCTAACGGTTTTTCTTATGAGTTATAAAAGTTGTTCATGAAGTTAAGAGCAAACATAGTGGATCAAATACATTAACATACTTTAATATTTTCTCAATTCTTTTCGCGGTCTGCTTGAAGAACGGCCAATAGCGCGGTTGTTATTAAATGCCATTCTTAAGAACAACATCTTAATCAAACCGTAAGAGTGTCAGTAACGAGTTTTTGTTAATGACTGGGCGGAGTTGCTATTCTTTCTTGAATCACTTAGCGGGACCAAGGAGATTGAGTTAGATATACGTCCTCCTGTGGCCCTCATTTCCGATGTCCTGCTACGTTTAGATAGTTTACGTTTCATCACCGGGAGTGTAGTGTGAATAAATCTCTCTCAAAATTAGCACATCATTATTTTAAATATTAGATCACCACAGGATCTGAATACGAAGGACGCTATCTGACGTTGTTAGAATGTCTGCTCATTAAAAACGAAGCGTAGAAAATATTCGCTTAACCAGTTAATGTAATTCCAGGAAAGGCTAAATTGTTACATATTAAGATTGCCGGTTCATATAACGCGCTGATAATCGATTAAAGAATGCGTGATATTTTAAATTTGTTCCTTTTAATATCAATAATAACAATACCTGCCCACTGTACAAATTGATAAAGTCTCACGCTGAGTAAGGTATATGTTCTTGGCAACAGTTACAACATGCTTGTATTCTCGGGTAATAACTCTTCCGTAACGCGGAACTCTCCGACTAAAGGCAAACGACCAAAAGTTGTCATTACGAAAGAAAATCTACTTTCCTTCTCGTTATTTTGACCCGAAAGAATAACAACTTAAAATCTTAAGCTCGGACGAACAAGGCTCTGAAAAAACAGGGTATTTCGCCTTCCGAAAACAATCAAAGCTGAAATGAAAGCAATACCCCCATTCATTTGGCTAGTTTTCCAAACATACATGGATCACACAAATATTATGGTTAACCTGCTGGGTCATATTTTCTCTTATTTACCTTCACAGTTAAGACCATTGCGGGTGGTTGAATCTCAAAGGAAGCACATGATGTGTTTATGCGTCAAATGCGCACAAAGAAAACAGCCAAAACATTTAGACTAATAAAAATTCTCAGTGATATAAAATATTTGGCAAATAATTGCAGCATCTTCCTCGTAATGACACTAACAACTTCGAGAAGTGAAATACAAAAATGCTACAGAAAGGTTAGTCATGTGTTTTAGTACTTATAATATTAAAAAGCAGCAGCTATCTATTTCTGTTGTATTAATCAAGTGTATAAAATATTACATCAAGATTCCCTGCAGTTATGTTCCAATTACCCATGCATATTTCTCAAGTTTAATGTAAGTTCCATCATGTCAGTCAATGGGTGTTAAGAATTGTTAGATCGCCTGGAATATGTAAGCAATATAACCACAAGCCCAGCAATAACTCCTATGAGCGTAGGATAGCTTCCTATGGGACAATAGCCAGGAAATCAAGACACATTTGGTGCACAAGCCGTAAGAATAACAAGAGATAGCTAATCCGATCATTTGTAATCTAAAATAAATGATTTAGTGTTGTTTATAAACTGTCTGTTCAACGTAGGAACATAAAGCAGTGCCTGGGTGGGAAGCGATGAGGTTTGTTGGATTGAAACGTTGATCGCCACAGGAGGTGAGTTATATATTTTCCTTGTTACTTCAACATTCAGTTCATTGTTTGCATACTGTCGAATAGACAACTTCTCCGAACTGACAGTCCATCCCTACAATTTTATTTTATAGTTTGTGAAATTCATTAGGAAAGACAATTTTGGAGGGAAAATAAGATCCACAAAATGTACAAAACGTACAAAATGATGGACAATTATCAAGTTGAAGGAAGTTTTGAGTCTGCAAAATGTTCCAACGAAGCAAAAAGTGTAGAAAAAGACTCCTCAAGAAGTTTGATCCAATCTGTTCCATCAGTTCATATCTTAGACTACGAAGAAGAGGAACAGCTGCATGATATTTCAAGACTTCCAGTGTATCATACAAATGAACTTGATGACGAAGATGAACAAAATGAAGAAATAACAGACAGTGAGACCATATTAGACACTCGTGCACAACGGAAATTAGTGAAACCTCCATATTCCTACATTGCTCTTATAACCATGGCCATTGCTCAGTCCTCACAAAAGAAACTCACTCTAAGCGAGATATGTGAATACATTATGAACAGGTTTCCTTATTACAAAGAGAAGTATCCACAATGGCAAAATTCAATCAGACATAACCTCTCCCTAAATGATTGCTTCGTGAAAATTCCCCGAGAACCTGGGCAACCAGGCAAGGGAAATTATTGGACGCTTGATCCAGCAAGTGAAGGAATGTTTGATAATGGCAGTTTTCTGCGAAGGAGAAAGAGATTCAAACGACCAAAAGCCATCACATTCAATTATTCACCGTACAGTCGTGTTCCATCGAGTATACCCAGCTACCCAGCTCATGCTATGATGATGTCTCCACATGGTTATCATTTACCTGCATTGACTTATTCCTACCGTTCTTTCTTAACTAACTATACAAACAGTATTCCATACAGAAGTGTCATGCCACTGAAGCGAACGACTTCTGCTTCATGTTCATGTACATATTGTGAAGCATGTCCTTCAGTAAGACAACCCACTCCAACATCACAACCGTTGAAATTTTCAATCGAGAGTATCATTGGACAGAGTAAAGTTGCTTGATCATTTAATTGGGAAATAATAATGGTATGAGAACTCGTACATTCCCGCGCATAGCCATCAGACGGGAAATATCCGTTGTACGTTTTCATAGTCAAAAGATAAGCAGATATAAAATAATGTAAAGGGTTATTGAACTGACCATACGTTTATTGAACCTGGTTGACAGTAAACACTCGCTAATCAGAATTTCTTTTGCTAAAATTGAAATTAAAGTAAAAAAGGAGTCCAAAACAATTTTAACCAGTTTTAACCAAGTGCTACTAATATTGCATGTGTCACTTGTACCATGCACGCCAAGTTACAGTTTGAGTACTGTAACTGCATGTACCATACGTAATATTTCAAATCCGACTATGAGGACTGGACTAGATTTCAAGTCGCAATTTGATCAAGTCCGAGGCCGGCGAAGCCTAGGACTAGATCAAGGACTTGAAATCTAGTCCAGTCTGAATTGGAGGATTTGTTTAATTAATTTTGATCCAGTCCAAGGACTGAATTAATTTTGATCCAGTCCTAGGCCGGATCATTGTACTTCATCAGGTATCCAGTATTATCATGTGAGCAAAATAAAGCAATATGGTTGGCTAATTTACTCATGAATTATTAATGAGTTTGAGATAAGATCATGAACTACAGAAGATGCAGGTCTTTCTATAGTTTACCTCAACGTTTAGATTAATTTGAATAATCTTATTTCGACGGCTATAAGTAACCTTGAAATTTTAATTGCATGATCACATATCATATCCCTGCATGCCTGATGTTAGTAAAATATCTGATTGAATAGCAAATGTGTATTAATAAACAGAGCAAATAGCCAGTGATACTAGAGAAAAGTCGAATAACACCATAATCGATCTATATGGCCAATTCTTCAGATAAATTGGCAAAATCGACTTTTTTGTTCCTATATATACATTTTATCAAAGCCAAAGGTGCAAAATTAATGTATTGCCTACACACTTTATCCAACGCCAGTATCAGTTTCATAGACATAGGTCATAAACCGGCGCGGTTCTCTAAGAGCAACGGGAAAATCCATGATGCTAATTTCTTTAATTTCATTTGTTTAATTTAGTAACCGAGAAATTTAAACTTTTCATTATATTATAGAAATGTTGTTTAATAGTTTTGCTGTTGTTCTTGACCACTATTGCTGTCGAGCTACCCGGCAATGTTTACTGAAACCCACCTATATACAGAGGTATATATGACAATTTAGATATGGTAAAATGCCAAAGAGTACCTACCGGTATGAATTCGATCAACGCTGCATTGGTTCAACTAACTAACTAAGGATTTAATTAACATAATGTGAAACTCATCATACATTCTACGAGTAAACTGACAGTGTTTTTATAATCTGTCAATAATGTACAAAATAAACACTATTCATTAATTTATTGGGATTTAGTAGATTTGTATTGTATACTGTATATAATAATAAAATATTTGAACAAAACCAAATCAACAAATTGTCGACTTTTTATTATTCTCACGGAATATTGTTAGCAGGACAGGGACAATTAGGTGGACCGAATTGGTTACTCGAAAAAAATTGGGCACTTGTATACTTTGTCTTAGACTTTGACTACTTTTGGCAAGTCGTAGGAATGAATATATGCCAGAGCTAAATGCTATACAATATATGGGTATAGGATCGTGGTAGAATTTCCTGGACATGCATGCAGGCAATGCGCATGAGTGGTTGACCTGTGTACATGCATGTATACTAATTCGTTTTCTCGGACACAAGAGGTCGAGGAAGAAATAATCATCATCACAATCTATATCACAATGCACGCGTTGCAGGTCATGCAGTTAAAACTCCGGACATGAAACTAAAAACATTGTTATCTCGGTTAAAACCCTCTCTGGGTCAAACCAGCTCCACAATGCAGGAATTGAAGGAATTTTTGCGTGTTTATCGTGTCAGATACCTCCTGACGATCACAGACCGTATGGAACCATAGTTGGCCATGTTTTCGTTGAAAATATTCACTGAAACCACTGTGGGTCAGTTTCACGCAGTTTACAAAAGAAAGCACAAAATAGTTTCACAATAACTACACTACATGTAGTAACCCCGGCCGCATTCAAATTGAATCTAACACTGCAGTTGTCAAATTAAACATTGGCTATAAATTTCTCCAGCAATACATGTTAATGATAATTTAAACCATAAAAGCTTTTCATTTTAAGTTTCGATCTCTTTTATATAGTATGGCCTGTGTTATAATTATATATCAGCAGTCGTGTTGATATTCTCAAATACTGTGCTGAATCAGCACAATATTTGAGAATGATCACTAACACGGGTAGTTCGCTACAACTGAGGTACTGCTACTTGAAAATCTAGTCAGTTTCAACTACAATTGCTATACTAGTACATGTCAAAAATGTGTCTTTCGCTATACAGTTTCGAATATGTGGTGAACTATTCGCTACTTCGCTACAAAACAGCATTAAGGTGGCTCGATACAGTTTTTTAAATGGAAAATCTGCGATTTTAATAGATGCGTATTTTTGGACAAGTATTCTTGTTGAAAAACAAAACGAATCTTGCTTATGTGAAACAACATATAAAGAGTTTGAATTTTTAAAAATAAAATTTGGGGGTCACCGATGTCGTTTACGAGTTAAATTACTTTAAAACCAAAATATCCGCCATCTTGAAACGTCATTGTTGCCATAACTTTTGTGCGAAAATTCTAATTCTTTAGATGTTGTTTTATATCAGTAAGCGGCTACTTCTTGTTTTTCAACAATAATAATTGTCCAAATACGGATCTGAATCGTGAATTTTCCGGTTTTTAAAAAACTGCATTGAGCCACCTTAAATATCTACTCGTTAGTATAATCAGTTATTGAGTATTGGGAATTCCTGCACAAACCTGGGCAAAAAAGATAATTCTGATATTTCAATCAGGATATATCAACCACTAGCTGTCACTGACATAATTAACGTTTAAAGCAGATCGACGGATCATCCGTCAAGACCAGGTCCAGGGCCAAGTTGTCTTTAAGGATGGTCCATCCTTGACCTTAATTTGTGCCGCGTGCAAATACGAGCTACACGAGAGGCTAATTGCTGGTTACTAGGTAATTACACTTATTATACAAGATCAGGAAACTGAGTACTCATGGCAATGCATGAAAGTCTGATCAAACTCTGAAAGTCTGAGGTTTTTGGCAGTTGACAAATAGGACAAAACAATTTGCACGCAGTCGGCTGGTAGTGAGATACTATCATGAGTTCTATTCAAGGAGCGAATAGCGAACTAAAAATACTGCAATCGCTATCATCATGCATGCACAAGATATATGTCAATCAGTATTGGGATTTAAGTTCAGTATTGTTTTAAATATAATTATAACAAAAAATTTCGATGAATTAAATTAATTATTTATTATTTATTATTACTTTCTGACTACTGTAGTATTTAGACAGGAACAATAGTCGATACTGAAATCTGGACATATATAATAGACCTTTCCGGTAATTACGTCACAGCTACATTGTTTTCAACTTAGGACCACCTTAAATGGAATGGATTTCAAGTTTTTTCTCACTGGCTATGCACAAAGAAGCGGAGCATCCTTCTTCAACACATTCATGAAAAAGATTTTTTTATTTTGACCAATAAATGTGAGACTAAGCGTTAACACGAAAACGAGGCTGAGGGGCCATGGCCTCTTTGGGCCCCTCAGCCTCGTTTTCGTGTTAAAGCTTATTCCCACATTTATTGGCCAAACTATAATAAATTTTTTATCATGCATATATTAAAGGTCTTCTTCTTTGCGCATAGCCAGTGAGAAAAAAACTTGAACTCCATTCCATTTAATTAAGCGTGATTTAAGGTGGTCCTAAGTTGAAAACAATGTAGTTGTGACGTAATTACCGGAAAGGTCTATTGGGTAACGCGTATATTTAGGCATTTTGCTATATTGGTCAAACTCATTCAACATAATAATTATACAGTATATAACTCATGATAACACGCAGCTTGAAGGAACAGTGACGTGTACAGTTGCTTCTTTGTTCCTGAGAACAATGAATTGAGTCCGTCCAATTGGAGGTGGTCTTCTCACAGCAACAGCAGCGTATTGATTTACACTGACAAATATCGATCAGTTCTTGGTTTCCCGCGATCCTTTTCCTCCTATTTTATGTGCTAGTATTATTAGAACTAGGCATAGAGAGATCAAAATGTGTGATTAATTGGACACAATCGAAAACGGCGTAAATAAGTATGTCGACTATAGGTCTAATTTAGTTGACCAAGTTTATTACTCAACAATTGTTAAAACTACAGTATTACACAACCTAAATCTAGCTAGGGCTTTCTATTTATATTTCAGCGCTTTTCACATCAGAAGTCTGGAACCTAGTCACCTTAGAATAACTCACCTTGACGTACCTATGGCTTTTTAAACCTGGGGCTTCTGTGCTTGAGAAGTGCAGAAACACTAGGAACAAGGTTGTTTCCAAAATAAATAGCAGCGTAAAATAGTTGTCAAAACTAAGCAGTAATTCTCTTGCGACTGTAAATAAACTGTTATTTTGAGTGAGTTCTGCAGTTGGGAAATCTACTTGAACCTGCAAATCAACTTCCACCCGAGCTGCCCGGCTAGGGCTCGCCTTTACTCGAGCTCGGAAGATGTCACGTACTCAAGCTGGATTTCCAGCTATTGAGAAATATTTCGTTCTTAGTGATTTTTTAAAATTGTGAGTGAAAATTTAAAATTAAATTTCGACAACAATTTTTTCTTGCAAGTGGAAATCCATCTTTATGATCATGTTGACGCGGCATACGAAATTATCCCGAAGGGTTTACCGAAGCTCCGGGACCCCCAATAATTACAAGGAGATCCAATCTCGTACCCAGAGTATGCCCGTTCGCAGGTTAGGTGCTGGTCATGCCCAGCACCTAACCTGCGAACGGGCACACTTCGGGTGCGAGATTGAAGGAGATCAGGAACTCGTTCTCAAGATCAACCACCATTGCGACGATCTGCAGATCGACAACAGGCATCATTAGCTGAATTCATATTAGAAGACGGATTTCCGTCTAAGACGTCGGGAAACTCGTGTGACGGATTTCCGTCTGGTATAAGTATGAAACGAAAACCATCGGACGGATAAACCCGAAAAAATAGGAGACCCTCCATCCCAGTCTCTTCTGAACGTTGCGAGCAGAAACCCGTCTTGATTTATTCGTCTGATATAAATTTAAGACGGATTTCCGTCTTCTAATATGAATTCAGCTATTGAAACCATAGACGGAAACAGTTGATTCCCTTCTTGGAGTTGGAAAAAATTTAAGATGGAATGCACATATTATTATTATAATCATTCTGGAAGACTATTTTATCTCACAACCAAAGAGCACCCAGGTACCTCTCGAAGATCTGATTAAGTCCACTCACATTGCTTGTGTTCGCTCAGTCCTTCTTTATGCTCGTGTTAAGTTTCCTATATAATCTCCCATTCTCCCTATTTGAACATGTTCTTAGAACAAATCCAAATGCGCGCAATGAAGATCATCTACGGGTATGACATTTCTGAGTGTAGATTTCTGACTGTGATGATTTCTTTAATAAAGTAGAACCAAATCCTGCATACCGATTATATGACCTGACACAACGTAAATCCGCAGCCTTGTCTAAGATATAAGACATAAAGTAATTCACTATCCCAGTATCCCGTTATGTAGGACTGATCAATTTAAGAATTTCTTTTTAATATCTAACGCTCGTCGTAATAACGGGTACAGTAGTGGATTTATAAGTGACATTTCTGACATATGTGAACTCTAAGTTACTGTAAGAATAATACAGTTTTGTACATAATTTTATACAATTTTGTAACTGTATAATAATGGCAGCACTTTCCTTCCCATAGTAACTTCTAGTAATATTAGTATCCTGCTGTATAATATTAGTATCCTTTTTAAAATTAAGTTATACAGCTGTAAGAACGTTTTCTATTAAACAATCTTTCTAATAGTTTCTATATGTAATAGTATCTATCTAACTAATCCATTGATATTATTACTAAGGATTAAAATGTTGACTCTTGTAAACGTTTTCAAAATGACTGAGATATGTATTTGAGCAATGTTTATAATGCGCGTAAAGAGGAAGAAAGTTAAAACGGACTAGCTTAGTTATTTTTAAGAAGGAAAAATTAAAAAGCATATCGAGTTTCCGCGTATTAACAGGGCGTAATCCGGATATAAATCAATAATTTTGCCATTGATGCCAAAAAGTCAGACGAGAAAAAACGTTCCGAAACTTGACTCGTCCCCATATTTGTCTCTTTAGTTTTATAAGAGACTGACGAACGGGGACGAGTCTGGTTTCGAGCCAAGCCTGCGTAGATGGCGATTTTTAGTAAGTCTAACGCCTGCATGCTAAAAGCTCACTCACACTCAAAGAGTGGAGGTTCAATCTGAGCTTCCTTGAGTGTCAATGCTGTTTTTGAATAGCTGGAGGGCGAGTAGTCGCATAGTAAGGTACGACACTAACCACCCAGCTATTCAAAAACAGCACTGACACTCAAGGGAAGCTCAGATTTAACATTCACTCTTTGAGTGTGAACGTGAGTGAGCTTTTAGAATACAGGCGTAAAAATTGGCGGTTAAGGCGCGGGCAGCGAAACCACCAGCAGGTTATTCTGAGCCCAGCTTTACTTCTTTACTTCCTCCAACTGCACCTTATTAAATTGGCCGTTGTGTAATATTATGTAATTTGAGTGCGATAACAAGCGGGCGGAATACTTGCGAAAGCCCAGTCTAATATTATTCCTAAAGATGTCTGGGTCAATTATTGGAATAGCTTTTCCTCAAAGGTTCAACCCTTCTGACTAGATCAGGACGTCACGAATTGAATCTGAACCTCCATTGCTCCAATCATTGAAGCAGTGTTCCTTTATTATTAAGAAAATCAGTTTGAAATGAATACTGACCGTCGATCATAACCTAGCTTGTCCTTGCAACATCATTTCGCTTCCATTTAAATGGAGTCACCATTATAACTTATAAGTAAAACGTTTGATAGAATATTAGTCTGAGGATATTAGTCTGGACTACAAAGTCGTCGATCCTACTGATGCACTGACTTCGTATATATTCGTGTATGGCTCTTTCCGCTAAATGGGCCACTTAGGTAGTGGTGTTAAGGAATAGGATAATTTCCACTCTGGAAAATAAGCAGCGTATCGGACCGGAAAGGAACAAAACAAAATCCGCGCATGCGCCATCAGTAAAAAGTTTTGGTTCCGATTGATCCGGCGACGTTGCTGGCCGGATAATAAAAAGTTGAAATATTTTCAACCCTTTTTGGTCCTGTCCCGCGGATTAAACCTGGCAACCAATCAAAATGCCATGTTATCTCACATAAATTAAAATAATTTTAATTATTTAAAAATACCTATATAAAATTTACAAAATGGAGGATGTGAGACTGGAACGAGCTCCATTTTTTCCTTCTCCCGATCCGATCATTCCACTTGTCCTTTTACTGGAAATCGCTTGTTGGATCGGACTGGATCGGAAAAACCTTCGATCCGGTTCGATCCGCAGGCCCAGTTACACCAGTACCGGATTAGCATCGGAGCGATATTAAATTTTACAGTCTCAAGGGAAGTTTAGCACTCAAAATTATGATAATATAACAGAATTAGTCAAAAACTTCAAATATGAAAAGTTGTAAGAGGCCGAAAAGCGTCTAAAGGCTAATTTCCACTCAGGAAAATTATCCGTGGAGTGGAACGGACACTGAGAAAATTTTTCTTTGTCTTGTGAGCTCTGGGTTGGAACTAATGACTTTAACACAAATAAATAGTTTCTTGTCCGTTCCAATCCACGGATAATTTTCCTGAGTGGAAATTAGCCTTTAGTTGATGTTGCTCGACTCGCTCCGATGCGAATCCGGTATCGTCATGTAACTGGGGCTTAAATGAACTTTCAAACTTTCAATGAGTCTGTTAAGAATTTATCCCCAAAATGCTTCACTGCACATTCTTACATCTCTTCTTATGTTAATGTTATCATTGATAATCAAGATAGGGACTGAACTAGTACGTAATATTGAAAACACGAGCAGGATTGCTTTATCAGATATAAAACACCAGAGTGCAGCTGAAGTGTTTTTATATCTGATAAAGCACTGACTGTGAGTGTTTTAAATGGCTTACAGTCGTGCCAATAGAAGCGTTCCGAAAAATGTTGACCAATTCATTTCCTAACTTGAAGGAACACCTCTGAACAATTCCTCAACAATTTGATAAGGGGCCATTCACAAAGGATGTCCGGCCAAATGATGGATTTTCAGACCCCCCCTCCCCCCCCTTGTCCGGCATTGTCCGAATTAGTGACCCCCCCTCCCCCCGGACATCCGCCATGCCTCGCAAAAACTCACGCAACCTTGTATATATCAAGAGTAAAAAACTTTTTTACTTTTAGAACTTTTTATAACTGTAACTGTGAACACAAAAACATATAAATTACTAATTAAAACAAAATCTAGTGTTAACCGCATAGTCAAAATGCCAATTTCACAAAGGGAAGGACTGCTCAAAATAGAGGGAAAAAGAAATTTGTTTTTGAATTTTTTTAAATTTCGGACATCCGGATTGCTAAAAACCCCCCCTCCCCCCCTATGTCCGAGTTTGTCCTGATTTTCCAAACCCCCCCCCCCCCCTCGGCTCGGACATCCTTTGTGAATGGCCCCTAAGTTCCTTAAAAAGTTCCTAACTTCCTTTTCATTGACCAATCAAATTTTATATTTCATTTTTGAGCAATCTGATTGGTCAATGAAACAGGAAGTTAAGAACTTTTTAAGGAACTTATCAAATTGTTGAGGAATTGTTCAGAGGTGTTCCTTCAAGTTAGGAAATTAATGAATTGATCAACATTTTTCGGAACGCTTCTATTGGCACGACTGTAAAAACGACCCATTTTATGAGTTCATTGGCGAAATAATTTTAAATGAAACTAAACATTGTCTAAGCCGAGAAAATCAAAGCTAAAGTTTATGTAAATGAACATGATTTGTTTTATCACATATAAAACCCCGATACGGTAGTAATTCTTTGTCTTTTAATTTCCTCATGAATTACTGAATGAGTTTTTAAATATTGTTACATGCACAGCAGCTGCTAATTTGTTTAACTTTAAGCTATTTTTTCTTAGCCTGTTGCAGTGGGACCCGGCGACAGCACCGACAGAGCAAGCAGAGATCAAGAAAGATGTTGAAATAGACAATCCAGTTTTCAGCCCAGAAATCTCTTGCATATCTACAAATGATATTTGGGAACAACCAACAGCCAAAAAACGACAAGTCAGTACTTTATCGTGGATATTCTAGAGACTGTCATAGGTGATGTAGAGCCACAGTAGCCACCAGAGACAGAAATTGATATCATGCCAGAATTAAAATCTCGCACGGTTTGGAATGCTCATGCAAACTAAGGTCCCATCAGTTTAAGGAGGTTTGGAGGGGGTATACAGTGACTTCCACAATCATGGAAATAACAGGGAAATAATTAGGGTCCACAGTAATTGGCTTTGCTGCTGTGGTTGGCCAGCCTCTTATATCTTTGTTTGTTCCTGTATTGTTTGTGTCAGTCTCCATGTTTTTTAATAAGTTACTAGTAGAAACGTATTTGTATGTACTAGGCAAAGTTTAATAAAATAAAAAATATAATGGAGATCTATTTTGGAATAAATAAATCTCGGAAAAGTAACATCAAAGCTGAGTAAAACTAGTTGAGAATTGAGATTTCCAGCATCAGATTACTAGTATTTCAAATTTCTTTCCAATTTAAATGTTTAATGACAGTAAAAACTACATAATATATTTCTGCCCCGAAGGGGATTGCATATTACCATCTCTCCTACCCCGCTTCTAGTTAATTATTCTTGTTCAATATCTTCACTCAAAGATTCTAGTCTAAACGTTGCCGTTTCATCTTTGCTATTTATTGTCCGTCTGCGTCGTAAAATGGGACATGAGTTTCTTTTCACAACTGGAACAATTGTATTAACTTCTAATTTAGGTATAATTGATCTTCTTGAATTTAATCTGCCCTGTTCTTGTCTGCCCGCCCATGAATTTTGACCTCTCTCTACTTCTGTCTTCTTAGTTTTGCGCATCCTGTTAATAGTTATCGGAACTTGAGCCACCTTAGAGATTGAAAGCCGTTTTCTACTACTTTTTGTTGTCACAGGACAAATCGCTAAATCCCCAACTGAAAATTCTGAATAATCATCTTCATTTTCGTAACAAGTTGGTAAATCTGAAAAATCACTTTTTTCTTCTTTGGGCGGTGGAATGGCAGGTTGGCGAAATGATGAGCTCAGTTCACTGTAATATAGACCGAATATTCTACGAATTTCACTTTTGCAGTTACTTCCTACTGACTGTGGATGTCTTGACATCTTTTTTGGGAAACGCTCTCGTGCTTCTGGGTTAATATTTCTATTACTTCTTGCGCTGACAGGTAGTTTGACTGGTTCTGTCAAGGATTCCCATTCTTTAGCATTAAGTTGTTTTGTCTTGTCTCTCATTTCTGTTGATGCTCGACCAACCTTTGTAAGTACCTCGCAAAGAAAATAACTCCGAGATTTACTGGCGAGAATCAAAGGAGTTTCTCCATTATTATTGAGCACATCCACGCTCAATCTGTACCGAATCAGAAATGTAATCAATTTTCTTACAATATTTTCATTGCTTGATATCACAGCCAAAGAAAGAGCCGTGTTGCCCTGATAATCTTGTGCATTTATATCATATTCTTCCCAGTTATTTACTAAAATCTCTACAAGTTTCTCTCGACCTTTTACGCAAGCCCAATGAAGCGCATTCCTTCCACTTATATCTTTCAGATCCGGTCTTGCACCGGCGAGTAGAAAACGTTTACACAAACGTGCCGCTATAGCTTCTTTTTCAAGAAATGTTAATTCTATTAAAGGTGTTCTCAATTGCTCTGGATCCCTCTCATTAAGATCCCAGCGTAACTGTAAAGCAAGTAGAATCTTTTTGCATCTATTTTGCCTGATTGCTTCGATAAGCAATGGCATTGCACTTGACAATTTGTGTGTTACTGTAATAGAAGTGGATCAATCTAACGACGATAACGTTTTTTATATTATAAAAGCTGACAATTCGTTGACAAATCAGTGATAATATTGCGTCTGACTTATCTCTTTATGAGAGAGGTGTTACTAAGCAAAGACTGGACTGGCAATTGAACTAGAATGAATAATAAGCTGAATTGGACTGGATCGTGGAGTGGAATTACTGTAATGACTGGCACAAGTTGAACTGCAGAATTAGCCTTTAGTGGAAAGTTAGAATTAACCTGTTTATTAGTTGGTTATGCCGATACAGTGTCAGGGGCCAGTTCCTGCATGGACATGATAAGATTGAAGATATAGATTTTAGTCATTGGAATGGACTGGACATTTGGAATGAATTGAACTCGATTACCAAACCGTGGTGTAAACTAGAACTCAGGGCCCGCGGAGCGTATTAGAGAGTGGGGGGGGGGGCTAAATCATCAATAAAACCCCCAAGGAAAATGTTCAATTTTCTATTACCTTAAACGCTATTTCCTGCATTTTTGGAGGAACTTTAGCAAAAAATCTCCAAGACCATCGTCATAAAAAGTAACAAAATTTAGACCTTTTTGATGTAAGGTACACATAATGGGGTGCTTAGCCTTTATTCATTTTAATTAGATGCGAAAGTTAAAAATGCCTAGAAAAGGTTTAATTAATTTAGAAAGTTTCATTTAGATTTCTATTTTAATAATTTTGGCTGTCAAAAAAAGTGGGGGGGCTAAAGCCCCCCCAGCCCCCCCGTCTCCGCGGTCCCTGGAACTTTGAATTAACTGTTCATTTGTACGGCTAAAGAACGGGCTTGAAATAAACTGGCGGACACTAGCTGCATGGACACAAAATTAGGAATAAAAGCTTCTTTCGTGTGAAGTCAAAGGAGATAGAGCTATGAATCAAATTTTCAATGACCAAAGATGACCTGCTTTTCCGGAAAATTACAATTGTTTCTAAGTATAAATAAAAATGTTAAAATTGAATTGATTCATCTTCAAATACAGGTATATAATGAAAACTATATAATCTCCAAAAAAATCTCTTTATACCTTAAGCGTTTTCAACAAATCGTCGTTGAATAAGAATCAAAACCGGATGATTTAAAATCGTGCTACGAATTGAATGTGCTTAAGTTTTACTTCAGTTCAGTCATTGTCATGCTTAATTAAAATGCTTCAGACTGAGTTACTCAAACAACAACTAGAAAATCAAAATAGCTTTAACTTACTAAGAATCACAGTAACTTGACAAGCAGGGTATATTAGCTGCAGAAACGATTAGTTTCTCATGACTGATGAAAAAAGTGAAAAATGAAAAGTACGGCAAATCAAGGCCACTCCAGTCAGTCCAACTGTCCAGTGAGCAATTCATGTTTTGTTGTATGCCTCTACTAAGATTTGTTTCTGTCATTGACCTACTGTCTTCCTATTGGTTTATATTGATCATTAAGCAAAGTAGTGTGATATGTTGCACCTGCGTTAGGTAAAGAAAGTTAGCATATATCATATGCATAGAAGTGGTTTTAACCGTGCATTATTCATATACGACTGACGTTTTTAGTACATTTTACTTTATGAAGTTTTTAGTACAATTCTTCTGACGTGTATTTTCAGGATGCTTTCAAGCATTTGCTATCAAATAAAAGCAAAACACGATAAAATATTAATATACGTGTTGCCGCTAAAATAACATTAGCATATATAAGTGGCATATCATATTGTCAGAAGGGAATTGTAATTAAACTCAGAACCTTTGAACGATCGACAATATTGCAGTTGCCACATGATTTTGATTAATGAGTTCAGAAACAGCTGCCAAAACTCAGAGGTATTATACAAATTAAAGTTTTTTATGCCTTTCCCTCAGATTTGGCAGTAAAACTACTAAATAAGATATATTAGGGATATAAGGATATTTATGACTTTTAAAATGAAGCATATCGTTCTGATTGAAACAGAATTGATGAACTCAGATTAAAATTTCAATTTTTCTATGCAAAAGTTACCATGGAAGGCTTAAGAACATTGTGTCATGCAACTCGGGTATGGAACCTAAATTTAATTAAAAAGACTTTGTTTGCAACAATTTCAGGAAACACACTGTCAAGCCTTGCACTGTTCAACCATTTAATTTTTTGTTCCCAAATAATTTTCTTCTGTGTTGTTGGATTGTCTGTATCTGTAAACAGGGGCGAAACTTGAGGGTGTGTGACCCCCCCCCCCCCCCCCAAGTATGAATCATCTGGATTGGCAGGGCGAATCATCTGGATTGGCAGGGCAATCAAAGATTTTAAATGATAGAATTATGTGGAGTTATTAAGTAACTTCCAAGGCTTCCAGAGGGAATTGAATAGAATTTATAGACCTCAATTTTACAGATATTGGTTCAAAAATAAGGATTTCACGCATGTTTTTAACAGGAATTTGTACGGAAAAATTTTTTGACCCTTAATTTAACTGGTTTATTTTTTCGACCCTTTTTTTTAATGTCCGGAAAAAACTTTTTCAACCTCTAA